>OZ036007.1:4767496-5052496 GCA_964035015.1 Corallium rubrum | reverse complement strand
ACTTTACGAGAAAAACATAACTTTACGAGAAAAAAACATTTCACGAGAAAAACATAATTTTACGAGAAAAATTTTACCCACATCATTTTACAAACAAATAGACTAAGAGAAAAAAATGTTACCTGATAAGCATGTTGTCATACACAAGTTTTCTTTCTTCGGCATATGATTTAATTTTCTTTACATCATCTGAGTAAATCTAAACAGATCAAATGTAAAAGGAAATCAGTACCGAGATGGTGAACTGGAAAATGGTCTTAATTAGCATAGAATTTTTCCAACTTTCAACCTGATTTTTTCATAAAATACTGATTTGTTTGAGAAGCTAAATCAAACACGAGGAAGGGTGTTTCATCCTCTATCCAGTCACCTCGAAATTGGTTAAAAAACTCGGCTTACGGCCTCGTTTTTCAACCACTTTTCGGTGGCTGGATATCGGATGAAACACTTCCTCGTGTTTGATGTATTACTTCTCAAACGCAGTATAAAGGCCTGGCCAAACGCTTTCAACATCGCATTCAACATCATTCAACATTGTTGAACAATGTTGAATAATGTTGAAAGCACGAGTGGCCAAATGAATTCAACATCGTTCAACATTCATGAATGACAATTAATTGAACGCGGGCTACCACAAAAGCTGGAATCGACAATATCCCGCATGGCGCATGTCTCTGTTCAACAAAGTTGAATGAAATGTGGCCAAATGCGTTCAACACCTTTCAACATTTTGAGAATAGAAATGTTGAACGCGTGTTGAACGAAAATTTGAACATGTTCAAATTTCGTTCAACATCATTCAACACCATTCAACAACGTTCAACACCATTCAACAGGGGTGGCCAAACGCGTTCAACATGTTGAATCACGGTTGAATTCAACATGTTCAACGATGTTGAATGAAATGTTGAAAGCGTTTGGCCAGGCCTTAAATCCAAGCTTCAATTACAAACCTTCCAAGCAGACAGTGTTTTCTTCAATATTCGACGGTGAAAAGACAAGTTAGCGATGGCAACCAACTTCCATTTTTTCCTCTTCTTTCGAACGAACTAAAGCAGTTTAAAATAAAAGTACATCGGAAATAAGAAAATAAGCACAAATACTTCTATTTCCACGATTGGAAGCATTTGAAAACGAAACACTTCGTTACGTTAGTTACTCCAGGGTAGCGCTCAAATTTTTAAAATGCTATTCGCGACTCTTACCTTTGTCCATTGTGCCCAAGACATCACTAGCAATTTAGTATTTTGATGTCGAACTGCCATTTCTAGCCTGCTAACGCTGTACAAACGAAAAACAAAGAGCAGACTACAATAAAAACATTGAGTACATCAAATATATTGGCATGGTGTAGTATTAGTATATGCTATGCTATGGTATAGTATGATATGGTATGGTGTTGTATGATGTGGTGTGATGTGGTGTGGTATGATGTGGTGTGGTATGGTGTGGTATGGTATGATTTGGTGTGGTATGGCATGGTATGATGTGGTGTGGTACGGTGTGTTATGATGTGGTGTGGTATGGTATGGTATGATGTGGTGTGGTATAGTGTGGTATGATGTGGTATGGTATGGTGTGGTATGGTATGGTATGGTATGGTGTGGTATGGTGTGGTATGGTATGGTATGGTGTGGTATGGTGTGGTATGGTGTGGTATGGTGTGGTATGGTATGGTGTGGTATGGTGTGGTATGGCATGGCATGGTATAGTATGTTGTGGTATAGTATGTTATGGTTTGGTTTGGTATAGTATGGTATAGTATGTTATAATATGGTATGGTTTGGTATGGTATGGTATGGTATGGTATAGTATGGTATGGTATGGTATGATGTGGTGTGGTGTGGTGTGGTGTGGTATGGTATAGTATAGTATCTTATGGTATATGATATTATATGTTAAAATACTATACGTATTTTATATACGTATCTTTTATTTTATATACCTGTGGTTTATACGTTTGATAATCTCGTTCCATTTTAACAAATATTTCTTCTTTAACTCTCGTTCATAATGGATTTGACCTCTTTTCTGCTCGGAGATAATTAATATTCATTAATTAATTCAAAGCTTCCAAAAGATTTACTTGTAATTTCACCAGTGCAGTAATTAACAACGTAACTTTCCATCAAACGTACCAGCAAAATATTTTCCCTTAGTTTCCATCTTGCCTTGAGTAGCCATGTTTTAAAGAATTGACGTTTAATCTTTTCATCGTAGGAAATAATTGCCTGGAATTTAAGTTTAATGCTTTCAATAAGTAGTTTTCAGCTTGTCACGTTTTGTCGGTGTCACTTTGTTAGTCAAAATGGCTTTTGTTAAGTTTTTAAAGAGATCAGTCATAGTATAGAACCGACTTTCTGCCATTGTGACAAATTAAATATCAAAAATTAAATATGAGAAAACTTGTATCCGATGTTAAATGATTAAGAAAGACAAAACAAAATATCTAGGTTACCATTCTGTAAAGCATTTGTATATCCAACGTTTGTTGATATGATCTCCACCAGTGATAGTACGTCTTGGCCAACAGACACTCTCTATAAGTTAATAGAATAGCATAAGTCTTGCAGAGTATTGGTCTTACTAATTTTAACTTATATGATCGCTTCCATTATAAAAGTCTGAGAATATGCAATTTACTGTCTACCTTCGGAATTCCTCCGCTTGTTCGCGAACTTTTCGACGTTCTTTCACGCTTTCAACAAAGACTTCCCATCTTTCAAAACACCTAAATAACAAAAAAACACATTGTTACACCGACAATAACACCACCACCACCAACACCAACAACAACAACACAAACACCACCATCAACACCAACACACAGTAATTGGTGCAAACTGTTGTCAGTGGTGTCCCTGCCTTGTAAATATTTTTATATGGCGAAGCTTATTAAATTAAATAAATAAATTAAATAAACTAAATTAACCACCACCACCACCACCACCACCACCACCACCAAAAACAACAACACCACCACCACCACCAACAACAACAACACCACCACCACCAACAACAACAACAACAACAACAACACCATCATCATCAACACCACCACCAACAACAACGTTGCAACACCACCACCGACAAACCTGGGAAGAAGGTTCCTCCTTGACATTTCATCAGCTTTTTGTTTATCTTCTTGCCTCAGCTTTCTCCACTGGCAGTACCTTCTCCAAGCGTGCATCATTCTCTTCAGCAATACTTTACTACAAATCAAACACATAACATGATAACATAACTAGATACTAATCACAATTGGTGCCACTACTACTTGGCTAAGAATGTAATGTAACATAAACTGTCAAAATTTGTCATGATTTCTTATACACTACTAAAGTCAACCGAAAAATTTCGGAAATTTTTTGACGACTTTAGCAGTGTAAAAAGTCATGAAAAAACGTTCCCGTGTTTCCCTGAGGATGATTCTGTCATAGAATTGAAACACTGCACTTCCTCACGGATAAGCGTTAAGTTGTCGCGAGAATACCTCGTGCACTTAAGTTGGATAGAACTCGCCTCCAATCCCTGTGCGGCTCGATAGCTCAACAGGCAGAGCGGCGGACCGTATCTAGAGCTGCTCCCATCGGCTCATTTTCGTAATCGATTAATCGTTGTCAACAATTGATTAATATCGATTAATCGCATTGATTAAATAAGTCATGAATTAAATACGACATGTCCATGGTGGTTTGTCCATTCAAAGGAAGGGGGTGCCTTTATAAAGTTTTTACTAAATTTGTTGGGGATTGCCTCCCTTGTTGTCGCCCAACAATTCAGTCACTACTCACGTTTTAAATCACTGTTTAATCACGGTTATAGATTGCGCACTTTCTCGCGCTCTCACAGTTCACACAAGAGACATGACAAGACAGAGACGATGTTTAGTTTACACTTGACACTCCGAAATGATACTGCGATACTATTGGCTAATCAGTTTATGAATAATTGGTTTCACTAAGGCGTGTTCCTAATCAGTCATTACTTATCTGTTTAACAAAACAAGATTAAATCATTCCGGCATCATGCTGTGCAGGGTTGTTATAGATGATCCGATTATTGTTAAGTATAATCGATTGTGGAAAAAACGAAAAAATAATCGATTGATCGATTGATCGATTAATCGAGAGCAGCTCTAACCGTATCCCGAAGGTGCGAGTTCAAATCCTGCTCGGGTCAGCCGAATTGTTCGGTTGACTTTAGCAGTGTAAGAAAATCATGAAAATTTTTTCCTCATGACTCTGAGAATGATTCTGTTATAGACCTTATTCAAAAATGGCCGCCGAATTAGAATTCTTTTATCATATGCATATAAAGTAACCCTTGTGACCTCGTTTTAAAGTAAAAATTCTTTTGAATTTCACACATGAAAACGAGTTCATAAGGGCTAATTTATATGTATTTCAAAAATCATTAATAATTCCATTAGGAAAATTCCAAAGAAATTAAAGTTTAATCAGTGTCTTTATATGTGATAAAGATACCTCCTGATTTACATAAACTTTAGCTTTGATTTTCTCGGCTTAGACAAGGTTATTTTTCAAACTTACTACGCCAATGAACTTACCAAGTGGTTCGTTTTGAAGCCGTTCAATAAACTCGCAGTTCGTGTTTTATCAGATATAAAAACACTCGGCTTCGCCTCGTGTCTTTATATCTGATAAAACACTCCTGCTCGTTTATTAAACAGTACATAAAATTATATTAATTTGGCGACCATTTTTGAATAAGATCTATAAACTGTCAATAAGTTCGAGGAGTTGACGGCACAAACGTACTTGTAGTGGTTTCTGACAAAATTATTCAAACTCATTAAACGAAGTTCTTCACAATTCTCACACTTTCTCAACCACAAATTCCACGCCTGCTTAACCAACTAAAAACAGATTTTTAAAACGCTAAGAACACCGGTAAAAGCACGAAGCTTCAAGTCAACAAAATATCCCAATGTCGGCAATATATGATTTGTATTAAACTTTTGAAAATGAGTTTACTTACCGAAGTTTTGTAAAATCGTAATGCAGTTTCTTTAAAAGATATTTTTATTTTACGATCCGTCACTTGTTTCTGTAAAGCTTTCAAATATTTCCTCTACGTAAATAAAAACAAAGAGCTTATTTCAAACATCTATTACACACGTTAAAACGCACGCCACATACCATAACATAACATACCACACCATACCATTTCACACGCCATACCACACCATACCATACCATACCATACCATTTCACACACCACACCATTTCACACACCATACCATACCATACCATACCATACTATACCATACCATACCATACCATTTCACACACTATACCATTTCACACACTATACCATTTCACACACTATACCATTTCACACACTATACCATAACATACCACACCATGCCATTTCATACACCATATCATACCATACCATACCATTTCACACACCACACCATTTCACACACTATACCATTTCATACACTATACCATAACATATCACACCATGCCATTTCACACACCATACCAAATCATACCATTTCACACACCATACCAAATCATACCATTTCACACACCATACCATTTCACACACCAAACCATTTCACACATCAAACCATACCATACCATTTCACACACCATCCCATACCATTTCACACACCAAACCATTTCATACACCATACCATACCATACCATTTCAAACACCAAACCATTTCACACACCATACCATACCACACCAAACCATTTCACACACCATACCATTTCACACACCATCCTATACCATTTCACACACCATACCATACCATTTCACACACCATCCTATACCATTTCACACACCATACCATACCATTTCACGCACCATCCCATCCCATTTCACACACCATCCCATACCATTTCACGCACCATCCCATCCCATTTCACACACCATCTCATACCATTTCACACACCATACCATACCATACCACTTCACACACCATACCATACTATACCATACCATACCATTTCACATACTATACCATTTCACACACTATACCATTTCACACACTATACCATTTCACACACTATACCATAACATACCACACCATGCCATTTCATACACCATATCATACCATACCATACCATTTCACACACCACACCATTTCACACACTATACCATTTCATACACTATACCATAACATATCACACCATGCCATTTCACACACCATACCAAATCATACCATTTCACACACCATACCATTTCACACACCAAACCATTTCACACATCAAACCATACCATACCATTTCACACACCATCCCATACCATTTCACACACCAAACCCAAACCATTTCATACACCATACCATACCATACCATACCATACCATACCATACCATACCATACCATTTAATTTCACACACCATACCATACCATACCATACTATACCATACCATACAATACCATACCATACTATGCCATAAGTCAAGCCCGGACTAGTAGATTCACTTATATTGTTGCTTCTTCCCTGTGCCAAAATTGAAAATCTTAGGGTAAAAAATCTTTACCTTGAGTGACGTTTGAAAATGATTCCAGGATTTATATTCATTATGCTGCTTAAGTTGACCAAATATAATATCTTGAGGAAAAGTTAATACTAACAACAAAAGGCTGAACAATACTCTATATAGCTATCTGTAAACAATGAATACCAAGTTCTACAACAAACGTTATATATGATGGACTACCCACAGTCTAGTAATAGGTCAATGATATGAACAGATGACATCTGTTCACATCATTGACCTATTACCAGACTGTGGGTAGTCCAAGATAGCGGTTGATAGATCCTTTCTCCCATAGTAGCAACCCGATTCTCAAGCCTTACATGCATGTATTTTACTCTGGCCAACACCAGATTATTTTACTCAGTCTAACGCCAGACTATTTAACTCCGGCTAACACCAGATTATTTTACTCAGTCGAACACCAGACTATTTTACTGGCTAACTCCAAACTATTTTAATCTGTCTAACATTAGACTATTTTACTCTGGCTAACACCAGACTATTTTACTCTGGCTAACACCAGACTATTTTACTCTGTCTAACACCAGACTATTTTACTCTGGCTAACACCAGACTATTTTACTCTGGCTAACACCAGACTATTTTACTCTGTCTAACACCAGACTATTTTACTCTGGCTAACACCAGACTATTTTACTCTGGCTAACACCAGACTATTTTACTCTGGCTAACACCAGACTATTTTAATGTCTAACACCAGACTATTTTACTCTGTCTAACACCAGACTATTTTACTCTGTCTAACACCAGACTATTTTACTCTGGCTAACACCAGACTATTTTACTCTGGCTAACACCAGACTATTTTACTCTGGCTAACACCAGACTATTTTACTCTGGCTAACACCAGACTATTTTAATCTGTCTAACACCAGACTATTTTACTCTGTCTAACACCAGACTATTTTACTCTGGCTAACACCAGACTATTTTACTCTGGCTAACACCAGATTATTTTACTCTGTCTAACACCAGACTATTTTACTCTGGCTAACACCAGACTATTTTACTCGTCAAGGGAGAGCTCCCGAAAACCTGGCCAATAAAGTGTTAATGACTTTATAACTGAATTAACAGTACTTAGCTTAGAAAGATACAGTGTTTCCAAGCAAGAAATATTCTTCTTTTTCTCGCCTCTTCTCCTTTGCAACGAATGTCATCTTCAAATTTAGCTAATTCCCTTTTTCTCCTCCAGGTAACTTTCCAAATCAAAAACCAACATCGCAAAGATTGTAATCGATGAAATCTCTCACCAGAACCTACGACAAAAATGTCATTCTATTGATTTTTAAAGTCAAAGAATGGTGTGATGTTGTATGGTATGCTACAGTGTGGTGTAGTATGGTGTGGTGTGGTATGCTATGGTATGGTATGATGTGGTATGGTGTGATATGGTATGCTATGATATGGTGTGATATGGTATGGTGTGATATGATATGGTATGCTATGATATGATGTGGTATGGCATGGTGTGATATGGTATGCTATGATATGATGTGGTATGGTGTGATATGGTATGCTATGGTATGGTGTGATATGGTATGCTATGATATGATGTGGTATGGTGTGATATGGTATGCTATGGTATGGTGTGATATGGTATGCTATGATATGGTGTGATATGGCATGGTGTGATATGGTATGCTATGATATGATGTGGTATGGTGTGATATGGTATGCTATGGCATGGTGTGATATGGTATGCTATGATATGATGTGGTATGGTGTGATATGGTATGCTATGGTATGGTGTGATATGGTATGCTATGATATGATGTGGTATGGTGTGATATGGTATGCTATGGTATGGTGTGATATGGTATGCTATGATATGGTGTGATATGGCATGGTGTGATATGGTATGCTATGATATGATGTGGTATGGTGTGATATGGTATGCTATGGTATGGTGTGATATGGTATGCTATGATATGGTGTGATATGGTATGGTGTGATATGGTATGCTATGATATGATGTGGTATGGCATGGTGTGGTATGCTATGGTATGGTATGATGTGGTATGGTGTGATATGGTATGCCATGATATGGTGTGATATGGTATGGTGTGATATGGTATGCTATGGTATGATGTGGTATGGCATGGTGTGATATGGTATGCTATGGTATGATGTGGTATGGTGTGATATGGTATGCTATGGTATGGTGTGATGGTATGGTGTGATATGGTATGCTATGGTATGATGTGGTATGGTGTGATATGGTATGCTATGGTGTGGTGTGATATGGTGTGATATGGTATGGTGTGATATGATATGGTATGCTATGGTATGATGTGGTATGGTATGGTATGATATGGTATGCTATAACGGACAAAAACTCCTAGACCTAGCGATGGAAGAGAAACTTGACATCGCCAACACGAGGTTCCAGAAGAAAGCTGGGAAGAAATGGACATTCCTAGATGCAAATGGGAAGCGAAGACAACTGGACTATATACTCACAAATAGCAAGTGGTGGAATGGGGTTACCAACTGCGAAGCATACAACACGTTTGCAAGTGTTGGCTCCGACCACCGGGTGGTAACAGCCAGTATTCGACTGAGTCTTAGAGCCAATAAGAAGGTCGCCAGGAAACCACGTTACAACTGGTATAAATTCCGTCATGATCCGATAATGCAGAAGAAATATGAGTCCGTACTGAGGACCAGATTTAAACCACCAGATGGTAACCACTCAGACGACCCGACAATTCGTTATCAGAGATTCCTCGATGCGAATGAAACAATGCAGGAAGTTCTCCCAAAAATTGAGAAAAAGAAACAAGAATGGAATTCAAATGACGTTCGAATTAGCGAAGCAAGAAAAGAAGTGGAGCGAGCCTTACACCAACTGCATGGGAATGACTGTGATGTCAACAGAGAAGCTTGTAAGATAGCGAAGACAAACCTCTCGGATACGTATACGAAAGTTGAAGAAGAAAGAATCTCTGAACGAATCGATCGGATAGAAGAATGTGAATCCCTGAACAAACACAGAGAATGCTGGGAAATTATTAATGAGCTGAGTAACAAGAAGTCAACAAAAGCTGGACAGCTTAACGGTGATACAACAAAAGAACGTGTCGACAACTGGTTGAAGCACTTCCAGGATTTGCTTGGACAACCATCGGAAATTTTAAACAAAGGTTGTGTTATCGAACCTATCTGTTCTGCATTGGACATCAAGGAAAACCCTTTTGATAGCCTCGAGTACAGGACTGCAGTAAACAACATGAAGGAGGGTAAATCAACTGGAGAAGATGGAATAACTACTGAAGTTCTGAAACGATGCCATTTGGATGAGATTGTACTCGACTTCTGCAACCAAGCGCTCCTCGAAGGAAAACGACCAGATCAATGGGTACTGATGAACATCGTCCCCATCCCCAAGGTAGGAGACTTAAGCTTAGGCGAGAACCACAGAGGAATAACTCTGATGTCGATTGTAGCCAAGCTCTTCAATAAGATGCTCCTCAATCGAATAAGATCACCGGTTGACAAAGAACTACGTAAGAACCAGAATGGATTCAGGATAGGAAGATCGACTGTAGGACAAGTGTTAGCAATTAGAAGACTCATAGAAGGGGTAAAGAGGAAGAATCTCTCGGCAATTCTTACGTTTGTGGATTTCAAGAAAGCATTTGACACGATTCATCGTGGAATGATGTTTGACATCCTCAGAGCTTATGGGATTCCTGAACGGATCGTTAAGGCTATCGAGTGCATGTACAGGGGGACTAAGGCCAAAGTGTTGTCACCTGACGGAGAAACTGAACTATTCGAAATCAAAGCGGGAGTACTTCAGGGTGATACGCTTGCACCTTTACTGTTTATCATTGTACTTGACTATGCACTTCGAAAGGCAACAATTGGAAGAGAAGAAGAACTGGGCTTCCAACTATCTAGGAAACAGTCCAGGCGTGTAAGACCAGTAGTTGTTACCGATCTAGACTTCGCAGACGACATAGCTCTGCTATCCGAAGAAATTCAGCAAGCACAATCATTACTTACATCAGTGGAGACCTGCTGTGCTGAAGTTGGCTTAAAGATCAACGCCAAGAAAACAGAGTACATCACACTCAATGTCGAAGATGCCCCCAACCTAACAACGATCAGTGGGAGGAAGCTCAAGTGTGTGGATGACTTCAAATATCTTGGAGCATGGATTAGAGACACACAGAAAGATATCAAAGTGAGGAAGGCCATAGCATGGAGTGTAGCACACAAGTTGAAGAAGGTGTGGTTAAGCCGCATGACACGGAAACTGAAGGTGCGCCTCTTTGAGATCACTGTAATTCCCGTTTTGACATATGGAAGTGAAACATGGACGACTACAGTCAGTGACATCAAAGGACTAGACGGGTGCTTTACACGACTCCTGAGATTTGCTCTTAATGTGCATTGGTCAGAGAGAATGACAAATGAGGACTTGTACGGAGAAATCCCTCGTCTATCGAATCGTCTCAAGAGGAAACGGCTACAATTTGCAGGCCACATGGTGCGGGCTCAAGAGGAGATAGGATCTCTTTTCGTTCTGTGGGAACCGAAGAGGGGAATCGCGAATAGAGGAAGACCAATGAAGAACTATATTGACGTCATTAGGGACGACACTGGTCTGAAAACAACTGACGAGATACGAAATGTCATGGAGAATCGAGAAATTTGGAAGACATACCTATGACTGATTGATTATGTGTTCGATTTAGAATCGAAATATAGATAGATAGATAGATGGTATGCTATGGTATGATGTGGTATGGTGTGATATGGTATGCTATGGTATGTGGTATGGTGTGATATGGTATGCTATGGTATGATGTGGTATGGTGTGATATGGTAGGCTATGGTATGGTATGATGAGGTATGGCATGGTATGGTATGCTATGGTGTGGTATGGTCTGATGTGGAATGGTGTGGTATGATCTGATGTGGTATGGCATAGCATGGTAGATTATCATGGTGTAGTATGAAAATGCCTAATTACTTACGAAGACGAAGTTTCTTCAGTTTCCTCTGAATACCATAAAGTTTAAAAGAACCAAACACTTTAAAAACCAGTCTTCTATTATAAAGCTGAACTGCGAAAGCGACTTTACGTTTTTCTTCTTGAGCAAAGTTATAGTTAAATATCCAGCACTCCCACGCCTTTCAAATAAACAAAATTAAACACTGCAGTAACAAAGCAATCACACTTCTCTCCTCGTGCCCTCACAACATCCGAATTTGTGTGGACGGGGCGAAGTTGGGTCGTTTCCTATTAGTGAAATAAAAGTAGTGTGCTGCGTAGGCAGTGTTGAAATACAAATCGAAATATAGTAAGGTTTGAGTACTGCCGAAATTGTTAAACGTGGTTTTCTAACGTTGGAATTACAAAGGCTTTCTCTCGAAACGTTAGAAAACTACGTTCAATAGTTTCGGCAGCACTCAAATTTTACTATATTTCGTTTCCTATAGTATGCAGTTAACTGCTTTCCATCTAAGGGGGCGATTACATGGTATGCTCTGATGTGATATGGTATGGTATGATATGATGAGGTATGGTATGATATGGTATGCTATGGTGTGGTATGGTCTGATGTAGTATGGTATGGTATGGTCTGGTCTGATGTGGTATGGTGTGGTATGATCTGATGTGGTATGGTATGGTCTGATGTAGTATGGCGAGCTAGTCTGGTTGACCGGGATGAGTTTACGAAACGATTACATGGAGCGGGCTAGCCCGGTAAGCCGGGATGATTTCAGGCCGAAATTCGCAATTATCAAGTAAATAAGGACAAAGCTACGTTAGTTTTACTTCAGTTTTACACTAATTAGTCTATTATTTATTTTGTAAGCCCATCGTTAATAAAAAAATTGTTAAAGTCTTAGCTAACCCAGGAAAGCATCTTCACGAAGACTAATTAATTCATTAAATCTTCGCTTTGATCACGAAACACACAAACAACGTTGATGTTCGAAGCGAGTTCAACAGTTTTTCAGCCTGGTTTGCCGGGACGAAAACGATTACATGGACATTTTTATCCTGGTTAACCGGGTTAGCCCGGTTGCGACAACCGGGATCCCGGTCCAGCCCGGTCCATGTAATCCCCCCCCTAAACCGTCTTGTAGATTTTTTGTTATTTCGTACGAACCTTATAAACTAAATTTCTAGCCCAGCCATACAAAGCTTGTTCTTCCATGGCTAACAGTTTCCTTTTGAACGCCAAACAATTTTTCCATCTAGAAAATGCTGTCCTGTAGCAAAAATTTGGATCAGTGACATCGCAGTACACACACTGATAATTTCGCATTAACCAACTACACTGACCAATTGTGGTACTACTTCACGTACGTAAAAATCGCACAAGTTGTTACAACATTGTTGCCTAAACAATGCCGTAACAACGTTGTTATCATGTGTGAACAACATTGATAAATGAACAACATTGTTCATCATTGTTTCAACAAGTTGTTACTGCTTGATGAAACAACAACCCTTGTTCACGCATGTTGTAGCAACTGAAGGACGTGTTGATACACCAGTCATGTCCACAATTGTTGTAACATTGTTGTTCATCGTTGTTACTTCGTCATGCTGTCATAACATGTTGTATCATGTGCGAACAACGTTGTTGGCTATAAAAAATGTGCTGTTGGAACAACTTGTTCATGACTGTTGATTTATCCATCTCAAACTCATTAATAATTCATGAGATAATCAGCCAATTACAATAGTCCATTCAATCACCTGATTGACGTTGGATACGCCAGGAAAACACGCTAAAATCGTATACCACTCCAGATATTAGATGAAAACCGGTTTTCATCTAATTCTTAAGATCTTAATTATCGATGCAAAACAAACAAGTTGCTGTATGAATAAATTTTACACACACTCATGAATAAAATCTCATGAGGGTTTATTTTAATTGTATTTTTCAATTGAAATCACTCGATTGAGATGCCATATCAACAACTCGTTTATCGTGTTTCATCAGGGGAATCCAAACACCCGAAAACAATAAAACCACTCGGCCTTCGGCCTCGTGCTTTCATCATGTTTTCTCGTGTTTGGATCCCCTGATGAAACACTCAAACTCGTTGTTGATATATTACGTGAACAAGTTGTTCGAACTATAAGTGAACAACTTGTTGACAACATTGTTCACGGGGTGCAGCAGAACATTGTTCACGCCTGCTAACAACCGTGAACAACTTGCGCGTTTTTACGCGTGTATGTGCGAACTTGGTGTAATGTAACAGACGTTTGGTAAACGCGCGTTAAGTTCTAATACTTTTTGAGGCCTAGACATGCAGAGATAGAAGCAACCTACTTATAACCGGTTACACTCTCTAACCATTGAGCTACTGAGGCTCAGATGGACATGCAGCTAAGGTTGCAAATTCGCAGTCATATGAGATGTGTGTATTGTGTGTGGTACATTAGCGAGCTTCGTATAATGTAACAAGTTGCGGTTTCGATCCCCATCTGGAGCTTAATAAGAAACATTTTCTGCCTTTTTTTTTACCTTTTTGCTAAAACCTTCCCTTGATCTTGTGCTCTGAGATAGAACTGTTTTTTCTCTTGTCGTTTGCTAACATAACTTCTCCAACAAGCAAAACACTTTTTCAGATAAACATGATCAGCTACATTAAGACACAGATATATTATGCATCAATTCTGATTAAGCCATTGTAAGAACACAAAACTGTAACACTTAATAGATACTTGCAGGTGCAACAAGGTCTGATTTTTTACAGATAGAAAAGTGCCTATGAAATGAAAATTAAGTTTGTCTTATTTGAAAGAACACTTAAAATGATAGAGTAACATCTTTTGCAGTTTTTTTGTTTTCTTGCTTTGTTCTTGAGATATTTCAGTTTGTTAGTTTCAGAAATTGCAGCTTGATGTTAGTAATAATTGTTAGTTGTTTGCTGTACAAGCTGTGTTAGTTAGTAATATTCAGAAAAAACTCTGAGCTCTAAGCGGGACTCGAACCCACAACCTTCTGAATGCTAGCCAGACGCTCTAACCATTGAGCCACTAGAACTCAGATAGCGGAGCAAGGTTAATTAAGGTACTTATACCTTAGACTGTGCCCAGTCCTCCAGGAACGAGTCTTAACCGCTCGGTTACAAGTACTTGTTGGTCTACAAGTCGCGTTGTAACAGTAAGTTTCCAGTTAAACACTGTTAGTTAGTTTCAGAAATTTCAGCTTGATTTTTCTGAGTATTACTAACTAACACAGCTTGTACAGCAAACAACTGACAATTATATTTCAGTTTGTTTGATATGCAAATTAAACATTTTGATGTCACATGTGCCGCATAATGAGTTATTAAAAAAGTTATATATCTTTGCTATTATCAAACCAAAATAATTCGAAGGAAGCAAGTAGGTGTTTTGCCCAGAACATAGATGAGATCGGCGGCTGGTTTTCAGTCTACCCAGAACACTAAACATGTAGATTTTCAAGTTATTATATTTGACAATGGCAAAGACATATAACTCTTTTCGATAACTCATTTATGCACGTGCGACGTCAAAATGTTTAATTTATATATCAAACAAACTCTCAACGAAAAACTGGAAAATATGTTACTCTATCATTTTATAAGTGTTCTTTCAAATCAGACAGAATTAATTTTCGTTTCCTAGGGACTTTAACGTGAGTGATTTTAATTCGAACTTCAAGTCGAAGAAGACGGCGTCTACTTTTTTTCTTGTGACTGACAAGAATATTTTTACATCCTCATTCAGGTTTCTCTTTGTTGTAATTTTGCTTGTTAGTCATTATAGAAACATCCAAAGAATTATCTAAATCTTTTTTACCTTTTCTTTTAGCCAACTTCATCTTTGTCTGTTTTATTTTCTTCACAGTCATGAATGAACGCCATGCCCGCCAAATTTTTAACCACAACCGAAACCTGAAGTATAAGTACGTTGACTGATTTAAGGTGGGAGTGAAGTTGAGAGTGAAGATGGGAGTGAAGGGTGAGAGTGAAGGTGGGAGTGAAGGTGGGAGTGAGGGTGGGAGTGAAGGTGGGAGGGTGGGAGTGAAGGTGGGAGTGAAGGTGGGAGTGGAGGTAAAAGTAGAGGTGGGAGTAGAGGTGGGAGTGAAGGTGGGAGTGAAGGTAGGAGTAGAGGTGGGAGTGGAGGTGGGAGGGTGGGAGTGAAGGGTGAGAGTGAAGGTGGGAGTGAGGGTGGGAGTGAAGGTGGGAGTGAAGGTGGGAGTGGAGGTGGGAGTGGAGGTGGGAGTGAAGGTGGGAGTGAAGGTGGGAGTGGAGGTGGGAGTGGAGGTGGGAGTGGAGGTGAGAGTGAAGGTGGGAGTGGAGGTGGGAGTGGAGGTGGGAGTAGAGGTAGGAGTGGAGGGTGGGAGTAGAGGTAGGAGTGGAGGTGGGAGGGTGGGAGTGAAGGGTGAGAGTGAAGGTGGGAGTGAAGGTGGGAGTGAGGGTGGGAGTGAAGGTGGGAGTGGAGGTGGGAGTGGAGGTGGGAGTGGAGGTGGGAGTGGAGGTGGGAGTGAAGGTGGGAGTGGAGGTGGGAGTGGAGGTGGGAGTGGAGGTGGGAGTGGAGGTGGGAGTGGAGGTAGGAGTGGAGGCGGGAGTGGAGGTGGGAGTGGAGGTGGGAGTGACGGTGGGAGTGGAGGTGGGAGTGGAGGTGGGAGTGGAGGTAGGAGTGGAGGTGGGAGTGGAGGTGGGAGTGAAGGTGGGAGTGGAGGTGGGAGTGGAGGTGGGAGTGGAGGTGGGAGTGGAGGTAGGAGTGGAGGTGGGAGTGGAGGTGGGAGTGGAGGTGGGAGTGAAAGTGGGAGTGGAGGTGGGAATGGAGGTGGGAGTGAAGGTGGGAGTGGAGGTGGGAGTGGAGGTGGGAGAGAAGGAGGGAGTAGAGGTAGGAGTGGAGGTGGGAGTAGAGGTAGGAGTGGAGGTGGGAGTAGAGGTAGGAGTGGAGGTGGGAGTGGAGGTGGGAGTGGAGGTAGGAGTGGAGGTGGGAGTGGAGGTGGGAGTGAAGGTGGGAGTGAAGGTGGGAGAGAAGGTGGGAGTAGAGGTAGGAGTGGAGGTGGGAGTAGAGGTGGGAGTAAAGGTGGGAGTGAAGGTGGGACTGATGGTGGGAGTGATGGTGGGACTGATGGTGGGAGTGAAGGTGGGACTGATGGTGGGAGTGAAGGTGGGACTGATGGTGGGAGTGAGGGTGGGAGTGAAGGTGGGAGTGAGGGTGAGTGATGGTGGGAGTGAAGGTGGGAGTGAAGGTGGGAGTGATGGTGGGAGTGAGGGTGGGAGTGAAGGTGGGAGTGATGGTGGGAGTGAGGGTGGGAAGGAGTGAGTGTGAGTGATGGTGGGAGTGATGGTGGGAGTGATGGTGGGAGGGATGGTGGGAGTGAGTGATGGTGGGAGTGAGTGATGGTGGGAGTGAGTGATGGTGGGAGTGAGTGAAGGTGGGAGTGAGTGATGGTGGGAGTGAGTGAAGGTGGGAGTGAGTGATGGTGGGAGTGAAGGTGGGAGTGATGGTGGAAGTGCAGGTGGGAGTGATGGTGGGAGTGAAGGTGGGAGTGAAGATGGAAGTGAAGGTGGGAGTGATGGTGGGAGTGAAGGCTGGGGGGTAGGAGTGGAGGTGGGAGTGGAGGTAGGAGTGGAGGTGGGAGTGGAGGTAGGAGTGGAGGTGGGAGTGGAGGTGGGAGTGAAGGTGGGAGTGGAGGTGGGAGTGGAGGTGGGAGTGGAGGTGGGAGTGAAGGTGGGAGTGGAGGTGGGAGTGAAGGTGGGAGTGAAGGTGGGAGTGGAGGTGGGAGTGGAGGTAGGAGTGAAGGTGAGAGTGGAGGTGAGAGTGGAGGTGGGAGTGGAGATGGGAGTGGAGGTGGGAGTGGAGGTGGGAGTGAAGGTGGGAGTGGAGGTAGGAGTGAAGGTGGGAGTGAAGGTAGGAGTGAAGGTAGGAGTGGAGGTGGGAGTGAAGGTGGGAGTGGAGGTGGGAGTGAAGGTGGGAGTGGAGGTAGGAGTGGAGGTGGGAGTGAAGGTGGGAGTGGAGGTGAGAGTGGAGGTTGAAGTGAAGGTGGGAGTGGAGGTAGGAGTGAAGGTGGGAGTGGAAGTAGGAGTGGAGGTGGGAGTGAAGGTGGGAGTGGAGGTGGGAGTGGAGGTAGGAGTGGAGGTGGGAGTGAAGGTGGGAGTGAAGGTGGGAGTGGAGGTGGGAGTGGAGGTGGGAGTGGGGGTGGGAGTGGGGGTGGGAGTGGAGGTGGGAGTGGAGGTAGGAGTGGGGGTGGGAGTGGAGGTGGGGGTGGAGGTAGGAGTGAAGGTGGGAGTGAAGGTGGGAGTGGAGGTGGGAGTGAAGGTGGGAGTGGAGGTAGGAGTGGAGGTGGGAGTGAAGGTGGGAGTGGAGGTGGGAGTGGAGGTGGGAGTGGAGGTAGGAGTGGAGGTGGGAGTGGAGGTGGGAGTGGAGGTGGGAGTGAAGGTGGGAGTGGAGGTGGGAGTGGGGGTGGAAGTGGAGGTGGGAGTGGAGGTAGGAGTGAAGGTGGGAGTGGAAGTAGGAGTGGAGGTGGGAGTGAAGGTGGGAGTGGAGGTGGGAGTAAAGGTGGGAGTGGAGGTGGGAGTGGAGGTGGGATTGGAGGTAGGAGTGGGGGTGGGAGTGGAGGTGGGGTGGGGGTGGGGGTGGGAGTGGAGGTGGGAGTGGAGGTGGGAGTGAAGGTGGGATTGGAGGTAGGAGTGGAGGTGGGAGTGGAGGTGGGAGTGGAGGTGGGAGTGGAGGTAGGAGTGGAGGTGGGAGTGGAGGTAGGAGTGAAGGTGGGAGTGGAGGTGAGAGTGAAGGTGGGAGTGGAGATGGGAGTGGAGGTGGGAGTGGAGGTGGGAGTGAAGGTGGGAGTGGAGGTAGGAGTGGAGGTGGGAGTGGAGGTGGGAGTGGAGGTAGGAGTGGAGGTGGGAGTGGAGGTGGGAGTGGAGATGGGAGTGGAGGTGGGAGTGGAGGTAGGAGTGGAGGTGGGAGTGGAGGTGGGAGTGGAGGTAGGAGTGGAGGTGGGAGTGGAGGTAGGAGTGGAGGTGGGAGTGGAGGTGGGAGTGGAGGTGGGAGTGGAGGTGGGAGTGGAGGTAGGAGTGAAGGTGGGAGTGGAGGTGAGAGTGGAGGTGGGAGTGGAGATGGGAGTGGAGGTGGGAGTGGAGGTGGGAGTGAAGGTGGGAGTGGAGGTAGGAGTGGAGGTGGGAGTGGAGGTAGGAGTGGAGGTGGGAGAGGAGGTAGGAGTGGAGGTGGGAGTGGAGGTGGGAGTGGAGGTAGGAGTGAAGGTGAGAGTGGAGGTGAGAGTGGAGGTGGGAGTGGAGATGGGAGTGGAGGTGGGAGTGGAGGTGGGAGTGAAGGTGGGAGTGGAGGTAGGAGTGAAGGTGGGAGTGAAGGTAGGAGTGGAGGTAGGAGTGGAGGTGGGAGTGAAGGTGGGAGTGGAGGTGGGAGTGAAGGTGGGAGTGGAGGTAGGAGTGGAGGTGGGAGTGAAGGTGGGAGTGGAGGTGAGAGTGGAGGTTGGAGTGAAGGTGGGAGTGGAGGTGGGAGTGGAGGTGGGAGTGAAGGTGGGAGTGGAGGTAGGAGTGAAGGTGGGAGTGGAAGTAGGAGTGGAGGTGGGAGTGAAGGTGGGAGTGGAGGTGGGAGTGGAGGTAGGAGTAGAGGTGGGAGTGGAGGTGGGAGTGATGGTGGGAGTGAGGGTGGGAGTGAAGGTGGGAGTGATGGTGGGAGTGAGGGTGGGAGTGAGTGATGGTGGGAGTGAGTGATGGTGGGAGTGAGGGTGGGAAGGAGTGAGTGTGAGTGATGGTGGGAGTGATGGTGGGAATGATGGTGGGAGTGAAGGTGGAAGTGATGGTGGGAGTGAGTGATGGTGGGAGTGAGTGATGGTGGGAGTGAGTGATGGTGGGAGTGAGTGAAGGTGGGAGTGATGGTGGGAGTGATGGTGGGAGTGAGTGATGGTGGGAGTGAGTGATGGTGGGAGTGAGTGATGGTGGGAGTGAGTGAAGGTGGGAGTGAGTGATGGTGGGAGTGAGTGAAGGTGGGAGTGAGTGATGGTGGGAGTGAAGGTGGGAGTGATGGTGGAAGTGAAGGTGGGAGTGATGGTGGGAGTGAAGGTGGGAGTGAAGGTGGAAGTGAAGGTGGGAGTGATGGTGGGAGTGAAGGCTGGGGGGTAGGAGTGGAGGTGGGAGTGGAGGTAGGAGTGGAGGTGGGAGTGGAGGTAGGAGTGGAGGTGGGAGTGGAGGTGGGAGTGGAGGTGGGAGTGGAGGTGGGAGTGGAGGTGGGAGTGGAGGTGGGAGTGAAGGTGGGAGTGGAGGTGGGAGTGAAGGTGGGAGTGAAGGTGGGAGTGAAGGTGGGAGTGGAGGTAGGAGTGAAGGTGAGAGTGGAGGTGAGAGTGGAGGTGGGAGTGGAGGTGGGAGTGGAGGTGGGAGTGGAGGTGGGAGTGGAGGTGAGAGTGGAGGTTGGAGTGAAGGTGGGAGTGGAGGTGGGAGTGGAGGTGGGAGTGAAGGTGGGAGTGGAGGTGGGAGTGGAGGTGGGAGTAGAGGTAGGAGTGGAGGTAGAAGTGGAGGTGGGAGTGAAGGTGGGAGTGAAGGTAGGAGTAGAGGTAGGAGTAGAGGTGGGAGTGAAGGTGGGAGTGAAGGTGGGAGTGGAGGTGGGAGTAGAGGTAGGAGTGGAGGTAGAAGTGGAGGTGGGAGTGGAGGTGGGAGTGGAGGTGGGAGTGGAGGTGGGAGTGAGGGTGAGGTTAAGGAAAAACAAAAAGAAAAGAAAAATGAATAACAACCAACAATAGTAATCACCTATTGTGATAATCTGCGCGAATATTTAACTTCCATTCATTTCTTCCATTCCACCAAATATCTTCCCACTGCTGGAATGATTTTTTGAGCAACTGTTTTTCATAGTGTTTCCTAATATTCAATCAAAGTTACAAATAATTACAAAGATCTCTACACTCTACTTGTACAGTCATTATGTATTATTTATTTACTACAGTACAACTATTATACTGTAATTATAACTTATTACCTGGCTTTTGCAGGAGATACACATCCAAATGTCTTTTTCTGCCATATATACCCATATTTTAACGCAAGGAGCCTAACAAGAACACAATATTATAAAAAATATTAATAGAAGCAGACAATTTATTTCTGTTCCTTTACATTTTACTTATGAAGTTCATTAATAATTCATGATGAAAATTCAAAAGAAATTAATGTTTAATCAGCATCTTTATTTTAAATACGGATAAAACATTGATTAATAAAACATCAATGTTTTATCAAAGTTAATAGGATCTTATTTAACCTTTCCTACAACTCTTAAACAAAGTGTTCATCATTTACATTTGCAATTTGATAAGTGACTTAAAATTTGCGTCCGATCTTTATGGGCATCTACAATGGCTCGCCTTCAACTCACCTTCGGCTCGCCATTGTAAATGCCCATAACGATCGACCGCTCATATTTTAACTATTACATATAAACAATTTTATGATGTATAACAGAACTACCCAGTGGTATATAATTTTATTGTAGAAGAAAAATGTAATTACCTTGTCTTGATATTAGCAAGCCTCTCCTTCTTTGTTGCTCTCTGCAATGTTAGAAACCTCTGTGTTTGTTTTATCTTCTGACTTCTTTTTGGCATGTTTACCACTCCAGGTTGCCTTACCTTCACACTCACCTCTCTTCCTATAAATTATATAATATATAATATATATATAATAGGTTGTGTCTTACACACACTGTGATTAGTCAATTACTGTTTATATCAGGTTTAAATGCAAACACAGTTGTGATGTCACAGCATATTTCTTAGCCTTACTTCATAAAAGAAATAGAAAATGGATGCTCTGTGTTTATACGCCTATCAATTGAAAGCCCAACTCCCCCCACCCCGGGACAAGGTGGGGGGAATATGGGGAATTTTATAGCATTTGAAAGCATTTTATGCAAAATCAAATTTTAGCAAATTCTCCCTACTCACTCTCGTGTTTGTATCAGGCTATATAAACACTGGTGACCATTTTCTATTTCTTAAATATTATTATTATTATATTAAATAATATTTTACGTATACCGGTGTATATATAATTTTCCCGCGCTTTTATGAATAAAAGATATTTGATTATAAATATCTGATTTTTGCTGTGTGTACATGTACATACGTCAAGTTATAAACAAAGAACTCACCTTGAACTCCTTGAAAAGCTTCATTTATATCAAGTCTTGCTGACTTTGTCCTGGCAGCAACGATATTTATCCCATCTTCGTTCTTTCTGTTCTTTCCAATACGCACTCTTTGTGCAGTCACAACAGCCTTTGTGCCTTTACTTTGTTCCGGGCGAAGATAACGTTCATTTCGCTTGGACATGCATACGTTTTAGACGTTCACAAAACATTAACACGACAAGACATATTTGAATTCTCCCTCGTTTTCCCTCCAGCTACGAAAGACACCTTGCCATTGCCCGAGACCTTGTAGCACGATTCTGTTTATCAATTATTTACAGATATAACTGTCTTTATAGCCACGATATAACGTCTGGTGTTGTAAACATCACATCTGGAGTTCAAAAAGCATTGAATTTGAAGAATATGAATAAAGCCTGCAAAAGTTGAGAGAAAGCATCACAGGCTGATGGTTTTTTGCTCAAAGTCAAAACGCTTGCATTGTAGGGATGGGATTATGGGATTACATGGGGTGCTAGAACATGCGACCCTATATAACCCCATGTAACCTATAAGTCCGTATAAGACCCCATGTCACCCCAAACATTCCATAATACCCCATCTTACCCTATGAAACCCCGTATTACCCCATAAGAACCTATGAAACTCTATGTGACCCCACAAGACCCAACAGATCCCTATATGCCCCTATAAAACCACATGCAACCATATGTGACCCCATATGAACCATAGAACCCTATGTTGCCCTATATATCCCATGATACCCAATAAGACCACATTTAACACCATGTGACCCTACAAGACCCGAAGCGTCCCTATCTGACCCTATGAAACCATTGCGCATCGAGCGAGGCTGTCAGCACTATAAATTTATAAATTCTTCCCACGAATTATCTTGAGTTTGTGAAATAAACAATCCTCTAGATCTTCCTTGAACTCGGAAATCCTGCAAATTAATGGAGAATTGTTGTGACAGACCAAAGCATAAAAACATCGCCGGTATGTATTGTACTTCTTCTGTTCTTCACCAAATATTTATGAAAAGCGATTGTCATTTCGTACATTAGTTTTGTATTTTATTGATTTTTCACCTCCGGGGAAGCCCTCGCGGACAGGAATGAGTTAAGCCTTGTAATATATGTAATTATTACAAAGCGTATATATTCAGTACCTAAGTTATAGAGGTGTAATTGGTCCGTAAATTGAAGTCTTGTAATTATATTGACTAATACTGAAATATATACGAAGGAGTTCTAGTGTAAACATGCAAATATTAAAGGTATATGAGCTTAAAAGTGAAGGAGCTCTGATTACAAATGTAAACCATAGTCAATCGAGATATGGTCTGGAAACTCAGCTAAGTCTTTGGTCTATCTTTTTGTTCGCCTTTATGCATTTTTGTGCACGGTGCACGGTCACTGAACACATTGTATTTTAGTATAATGAACGAATTATCCAATAGTAACGTTTCAGTTCAATCACTCAACCGTGCTATTTAAATATTAATAAACCTAAAACAAAGGATGTGCACGGTGTAAGGTACGGTTCAACATAAAATCACTGCTCATTATAGGCGCTTTGAAGTTTGCCGAGTTTCCAGACCATATCTCGATTGACTATGTGTAAACACAACTTCTCATGGAACATTTGAACTCTTTACATTATATTTCGTTTTTTCTTCTGCGGTTTGAAATAATTATTACATTCTAATTATTAAAATAACGGTGTCTCAAAATTCTTGTGTTTAATTGTTGTACTTTTTGATAATCATGGCTTTCTTATATGCTCTTATATTATATAAGAAGATTTTTGGGGGGGGCAAAAATGTTCTTATATTTTCTTATATTATTCTCATTAATTATTCTACTTTGAAGTTGTAAATTTTAACTATTTGACATTCATCCTGAAGATAAGATATACAGATAATAGTCGTATAAATACAGCAGTGATAACTATTTTTATAATTTTGAAAGCCCAAGATTTTGGATGACATCATAATATGACATCATCAAGGTTTTTGATAATGTTCTTATATTGCAAAAAATGGTCTTATATTAATATAAGAAATAAGAAAATTTTATTTTTGAAAAAATGTTCTTATATCCAACCCTGATCTAAACTGACTTCACTGATTTGTAAATATTGTAATTATTTTTGGTCAATAAAAGACATTTTGTGTAATATGTTGCGTGGTGATAAAAGTGTTTTTACAGGTGATATATTGCAATTCAATTTATTCTTGCTATTTGGCAACTCGCCAAGTGACAACTTGCAACATGATGTGATGACGGAAGTCACAGAGTAAACTCACTGAAACTACCATGGGTTGACCAATTTTTTAGTTAACTTTGGCAAATGATTGAGGATAATTTTGTATTTTGTAGGACATGTTCATTTTGCTGCTGGTGTCGAAGCACACAATATTATCCAAGTGAAACAAGATGGTGATCGTAAAGTACACGTCCATGTTGGCTTTTTGCAAACTAACCACAAATATGAAATTAAATTTGATATTCCCAATCTGGTAGGAAGTGATGTTTCACCAGGACATAACATAGCCACAAGAAATGTCAACTTGGCTGTCATCGACGTGAAACCCACAGGTATGATCTATTATTACTGCTTAGGATATCTGATGTTTCTCCCTTCGACGGAGTAAAATCTTTTGGGGTTAGACAGAGTAAAACAATAAAGGGGCCATTTTTGGCCAGCTTAGATAGGAATGTTAATTTGTTCTCACTAGGTAATTTAATCTCCAATTTCCCCCAAACAGGGGAAATTTCTAATTTTTCTCTCTAAGGCCACACCAATTTAATTTGTTGTTTTACGAATTTTCTGGTCAAAAACTTAAGATCGGAGATCGGAAAAAACAAAAAAATAACATTGTGAAATATGGTGAAAACAGAACACTCGATGACAAACTGTGTCAGATATTAAATAGTTATAAACATGCATTCTTATTGGTCAAAACCCCAGCTGTTATAAACAGCCAATCAGATGCACTGTATAAAGTTGCTCGTCCATCGCTTGTTCAAAATTACTCAAACCGTATTAATTTCAAACAAGGTGAAGTTGATACTGTATTTTTTTTTTCCGATTCTGAAAATACATGTATCAAGTTCAGCGGGTTTGTAAAACAGCAAATTAAATTGGTGTGGCCTTAAACAGGGGAAATTCTAATTTTTCCCTCATTAGCATGCATGACTAAACATCCAAACAGTACTCTTTGCAAAGAAATGCATTATCATAAGATAATCATGGTATTACAAACTTACAGCCTTGGGGACTTCCACAAATCCTGATGAGTCTTGAGGGGACATATTTAATCACTAATTTCCCTCATGTCAATGGTATTACTTATAATTAACCCATTTTGGTTTTTTTCCAGATTCAACAAATTCAAATCTCCATATTCTAATCCACTTATCTCTAGTCAAGGAAGGACTTTTAAAAGAATGTTTTACACTAGAAGATAAAGACAAGAAGGAGTTGGATGTTATTATTCATGCTCGAGTTTTAGGAAAACTTTCTGGGACACCCATGGTTAAAGATGGTATTCACTGCCTCACTATTATCAAAGATGGCGAGTCTGATGAGTTGACTTGAATTCAATGGCTAGGATGCTATTTGGTTCAAATGAATATCCAAATGCAGTTTACGTGTACATTAAGGATACTGGAACCACATTCCAATATTTAATCACCCACATGCTTACCACAATATCAAAATCAATCCTGCATACATGTATTAGCATAGCGTACTCCCTGATATTCAGTCTTTTGTAACTCAAGGACAATGAGAACAAATCCCTTCTTTGTGGTGACTAAAGTTAAATAACGTCTGTAGTATAGAACTAGGAAATAAAATTCAAATGGCATTTTTTTAAATCTTGTCTGTTTATTTTTAGTTAAATTTAATTAGTCATTAGTCTTTGATTTTTATTTCTCTGTCTTCCTTCCTTCTTTCTTTCTTTCCTTCCTTCCTTTCTTTCTTTCTTTCTTTCTTTCTTTCTTTCCTTCCTTCCTTCCTTCCTTCCTTCCTTCCTTCCTTCCTTCCTTCCTTCCTTCTTTTCTTCCTTCCTTCTTCTCTTTATTCCTTCCTTCCTTTCTTCCTCCCTCCCTCCTTCCTCCTTCCTCCCTCCCTTCTTTCTTTCTTTCTTTCTTTCCTTCCTTCCTTCCTTCCTTCCTTCCTTCCTTCCTTCCTTCCTGCCTCCCTCCCTTCTTTCTTCCTTCCTTCCATCCTTCCTTCCTTCCTTCCTTCTTTCTTTCCTTCCTTCCTTCCTTCCTTCCTTCCTTCCTTCCTTCCTTCCTTCCTTCCTGCCTTCCTTCGTGCCTCCCTCCCTGCCTACCTGCCTACCTGCCTGCCTCCCTCCCTCCCTCCCTCCCTCCCTCCCTTCCTTCCTTCCTTCCTTCCTTCCTTCCTTCCTTCCTTCCTTCCTTCCTTCCTTCCTTCCTTCCTTCCTTCCTTCCTTCCTTCCTTCCTTCCTTCCTTCCTTCCTTCCTTCCTTCCTTCCTTCCTTCCTTCCTTCTTCATTCTTATTGCACATCACAAATACGTATACAGTACTGGCAGTGCAACAGCTTGGCCAATTATTTGTTTGGTTTTTCCTCCTCTTCTTTTGACTTCAAGTTTTCCCAGAAAGTGACCGAGAGTTGAAGAAGATTGGTACAGATAGGTGCCCGTATTACCATGTGGTCAGTGATGTCACCCATTAGAAATACATACTCGTGTGTCTTTCAAGCATTGATATTTCTGGTTATCAATTTCAACATTTTCCTTCCTTTTCTCTTGCCACAATAACATGCAACACGACGAGGTACGTTTCCTCTATGACAGCAGTCATCTTTGAATGTATTTAGATTGTTTTAACATTATATCTTCCTGTTAAATATGCTCTTGAAGGTCATACAAAAAATTATTTGGTTGGAAATGGGGGGTTCAATTTTCCCTAGGGTATGACTCTTTAGGGTATGAACGAAATTGTTGTTGGTTTACCAATTCATTTGGTTCACTAATAGGTGATATGGCAAGTTATCAACCAAGGCTTTTGTTCCTTCAAAGTCAAGTAAGTATTTTGAGATATTTATTTACCATCAAGGAGTTTTGGTGGTATGTCCAGGGTTCGAAATAGCAGCCGGCTGTTCGGCGATAGCCAGCAGTTTTAGGACCTTGCTGGCGATTTCTGACGTAATGTAACGAACGTAACTTTGCTGCTTGCAAAACAGCCGGCAAAAATTTTGACCTACAAAATTAGACATATTTTCTGAACGTTATTTCGAACCCTGATGTCTCTGTCTGATGACCAGTACTTTATATTCTATAAAGTAGTGGTCATCTCAGAATAAACACCAACTGGAAAAATTGGAAAAAAAATTGTGGCGAGAATAACAAAATACCGTAGAATCCTGAAAGTAGCACCCCCCATGAAAGTAGCAGCCTCCTGAAAGTAGCGACAAATTTGAGATGTCTACAAAATTTCTGAAAGTAGCAGCCCTCCCAAAAGTAGTGGCCCCCTGAAAGTAGTGGCCCCCCCGAAGGTAGCGGCCCCCAAGTCATCACTTAACTAACTCGAAAGTATTAAGTTTCAACTATCAATGTACCAAAGTGTATAACAGTCAGAGTTGAAATGACATAAGGAAAAACTAAAGCATATTAAATGTGGTAAATAGGAAAGAACAAAGACGAATATCCCACAGTATGTTAACATGTTTTACCACCTGAAAGTAGCGGCCCCCCATAAGTAGTGGCCTTCCAAAAGTAGCAGCCCCCAACAGCGGATAAAACCAAAAGTAAGGGGGGGGGGGGGGCACTACTTTCGGGATTCTATCGTAAGATTTTTTAGTAGTTACAGTATCTTAAATCCTTTTTTGTTTGTTATTTTTTTACCATTTAGAACTGCCACAAGTAATTTTTGTAGAAATGAATATAATGTCACTGGTTTGTGCACCAGACAGTCATGTCCTTTGGCAAATAGTAGATACGCTACAGTCCGCGAAGACAAAGGTAATGGTGACATCACAAATGGTACCTTGATGGGTACACTTTCAATATTTCTTTGTAACATGATCTGGTTCTCCATGTGTTTCTTTTTTTTACAGGTATATGTTATCTTTACATGAAAACTATTGAGCGTGCACACTCTCCTGCCAAAATGTGGGAGCGGGTCAAACTGAGTAAGAATTATGAGAAGGCCTTGGAACAGATTAATACAAATTTAATATACTGGCCAAATTTCATGATTCATAAATGTAAACAAAGGTTTACAAAGATCACACAGGTACTGTGCAGTGTGTGTTATGGTAATTTATATTTATATTACAGACCATTTGAGTACATGTATTAAATGGTCAGTATTACCAGTATTCTATATGTATTGTATTTTTAGATTTTGAGGGACTTTTTGTTTGCTTTTTAGTATCTAATAAGGATGAGAAAACTTCAACTGAAAACAAAGTAAGATTAATTTTGCAAATGTGATAGTGTATGTGTACTTGCTACTTAAAGCCATGTGTGATAAAGGACTGGGGGCTTAAATCATCCTTACTTACAGCCAGTGGCTGAATTACGAAGGACGCAGATCAACATGGCCGTGTTGAGGCATATTAATGGTGCTCCAGGCAGCCACCATACAACACAGTTCAGACCACAGATCACAGCTAAGATGTAGGTGTGGATTTTATGGAGGGAGGAAAACTGGAGAACCCGGTGAAAAACCTCGAAGCACAGGAGAGATCAACTACAACTCTACTCACATGAGTTCCATGCTCAATAACGAAGTCATTCCCAAGCAGTCACCCATCCAAGTACTAACCCCATCTAACCAGGCTTAACTTGGGCTTAACATTTTGGTGAGAGGCAGCGCACTAACAGCACACATCACCCATGCTAAATATACAATGTACAGTATTTGTCCAGCCCAGTCAATGCCCATGCCACACCTGTAGAGATAAATTATTATACTCATTTTTCAGGTCAAAATTGGTCACAATAAACAAGAAAGTTGAGAGAAGAGAGAAAAAACGCGAGGTACTGTACATTATGGTTTGGTTTTGGCATTCTTGTGGATTTTTTTTCTCATTATAATTTTAATATATACGGTATACTGCATGATGAGAACATTATTTGTATTATTTAGGCCAAAGCTTTGGTGGCTGCACAACTTGACAAGTCTATTGAAAAAGAACTTCTTGAAAGATTACAAAAGGGAACAGTAAGTGAGATGTACTGTACCTGACATCTGTGATACATATAGAAAATAATGTATATTACACTACAGTATGTGATTGGTTTTGCCTTTTATTTTTAGTATGGTGACATTTATAATTTCCCAAATACTGCATTTGATAAAGTGATGGATGATCAAGAATTGGAAGAAATAGAAGAAGAGGTATGTTTTTCTGGAGCCTGGGCATTAAATATAGCATACTATAGTAGAATAGAGTAGAGTGGACTGGAGTGGGGTGGTGTATATAGTATACAGTATATAGCATGGTATGGTATAGTATAGTATAATATAGTATAGTATAGTATTAGTATTAGTATAGTATAGTATATAGTATAGTATATAGTATAGTATATAGTATAGTATATAGTATAGTATAGTATAGTATAGTATAGTATAGTATAGTATAGTATAGTATAGTATAGTATAGTATAGTATAGTATAGTATAGTATAGTATAGTATAGTATAGTATAGTATAGTATAGTATATATAATATATGACAAGTAATATTTGGTATTCCTTGCCTGTTAGGAGGAAGAGGATAAGGTTGATGGAAAGGTAATTATTTTACTCTTACAATGATTGCTTACAATAGAAATGATTTTAATATTGGGGCTGAAGTGGTCTTGTACCTAGGTACCTACTGTACTACTGGTAGCCTTTGGTATTTCATATTAATGCTGTTTCTTATTCTAGGATGAAGTTGAATTTATTGAGGATGAAGAGTTAGAGGAAAGTGACTTGAGTGATATTGAAGATTTTGAACAAGAGGAAGAAAGTGAAAGTGAAGAAGAGAATGAACAAGAAGCTATCGAAACATTTAAGAAAAGAACTTTTGGTAAAAAAGGAAAAGTTGAGATTGAATATGAAGTAGAGGAAGAACCAAAAAAGCGATTAAAACTTTCCTAAATGTGTTAATTCATGGAAAGTATGAATATTTGTCACCTGTGAAAATATATGTGCTTGTGCTAGTTTAATTTGTCAACTGTCTTGTTTATAATAGAAAACTTTCAGTTTGCTAGTCAAGCTGTAAGTACTGTAACAGTTGCTACAGTATTCTCAGGCCTCAAATTATACTTTTTGCATCCAAAGACAAAAATGTCCTCTGATAATGAGTTTCCATGAGGCTATCCAAGGACATTTTTCTCTCTGCTATGACAAAACTGTTAACACCTTAAATTATCCTATCATTCCTATACAGTCAGGAAATGACTAAATCCATGATAAAGAGTGACTAACATTCACACTAGAATGGCTACTTTGGTTAGGTTCAGGAGTAGGACGTTTCTTGGCACTGTCTTCTTTGCTTGGACATGCAGATCACTTCACTCCGACACTGAACAATGTCCTCTGCATGCATACTTTAATGTCAATGCACAATCATGGCTGCCAGTGTTTGAACATGTAGTTAGCACAGTTGTGCCTGCATTTCCGGGCTGATCCCGCAATGGCCACCAAAACATTGACGCACTGATCATTCAGTTATTGGCTGGGATATTCTATTGCCGAACATTTTCTTACGATCATACATTCAATCGATTGATTGGGAAAATTTAAAAACTTAAACTCCATCGGCGCGGACAAAAGTGCCCTATATATTATGGGGGGAAAATCCCTATTGGTGGCCAAATGACGATTATCAGAGGACATCTCCTCGATGAAATTCAAGGCCTGAGTATACTTGACTAGTAAATTATAAAACAACAGGAAATTAAAGATTGTTTTGCATGATGCTAATTCAAATTATATTTTTTGAACCAAGGAAATGCCATCTTTCATCATGTTTCAACCCAAAAATTCACATACTGTTGGGTAGCCAATTAAAAGTGTTGGGAACTGGAAGCCAATTACAGTCAAAGTACTGGGCAGGCAGTTAAGTGTCAGGTCAGCACTGAAGAACTTGCTCCAAGTGAACTAGATCTACCAACAGTTCCATTAAATCTAGGCCGATCTTTCAACTTCTCTGTGGGAGACTGAAACTTTAGTGCACCTGGTGTCTTCTTCACCATGTTCAATGTTTCTGTAACTTGAATAGTTTTCTTGTGATTCTTTCCAAGCACACAGGATAACATCGACTGACATTTCTCAAAATGTTTTAAGGCCTTGTCGGTCTTTCCTTGACTTAACCTTATGGTACCAAGTAATTGGTATGACTCTGCCAGACTCACACTCGGATCACCAAAGACCATTGTTTTACTGGTAATCACTTCTCTGATGATACCAGCAGCTCCCTCATGTTCACCGTTACATAAAAGTAGTCGACACAACTCCTCTTGAACCTTAATTGTTTTCTTATGATCTGGCCCATAATGATCTTTGTAAATTTCCAGACATTTCTCTAAGTGTGTCTGACTACCAGAATCACTTTCTCCTGTACTTCGGCAAGCCATTGTTGTGCTATATATCACATCTGCTTGCTCAACAGACCTTTTGTTAAAATTTTTCTCAACTAACTCGTAACATTTTGAAAACAACTCCACAGCCTTCCTCTTATTAAAATCTCCTTGTTGTTGCTGATACGCTCTTCCTAAACCCTGATACAAAGGAATCAATTCTTTTCCAGTTTTTCCATAAATTTTCTTGGCTTGCTTCAAGGCCTTCTCATAATACTCTACCCCTACATCAAATTTCTTTAATTTGCCACAAACTTGCCCAAGACTTTCTAGGATTTTTATATTCATTTCCGAGATTTGACCATCCTCAAATTTCACTCTTTCCTTTGAGGATATTTCAGCCTTCTTAAACGCTTGTTCGGCTTTGCGAAATTCGCCCAAAAGAAAGCTGGCTTTTCCCATCACAAAATAGACTAGCTCCATTACGCTAAGAACGTCGTTACTGTGCGATAGTCTGTTACTTCGATACTCGTCAGACTCGCCCTGAAGTAACTCGTCTCTTCCACGACTTGCATGTAATAAAGCTTGTTGATAAAAACCTTTTCTCTTTAGATATGCTTCTCCTAATTTTCCATACGCTTTCGCCAGCTGCCAGTGTCCATCACCGAATACAAGCCTGCTATAAGCAAGACATCTTATTCGCTCTTTCACGGCTAACCCAAGCTCTCCTTTTTTGTTGAAGTCCCGAGCTTGTCTTCTAGCTCTCTTCAGTAAGTGTGTAGGACGAGTACTGGAAAAATCCCTCAGTTCTTGCAACGTTTCTTCTCCCTCGCTTCCCTCGGATGATGAGGCTTTTCGACGAAATGATGCCAGGTTGTCTTCATCGTCGCTCTCCGAGTTTTGTACAGTAGGAATAACGATGGTTTTTGAAGAAGATGGAGCCAGAGTATCAGATATTCCCTCTTCGTCTTCGCTATTCGATAACTCGCTATTATCGCTCATATTTTTTATTCTTTTTGAACTAAAACCAAACTACCATTTGTGTCCCAGCAACGTGCCTGATTGCAGGTTATTCTGGTATTAATTTTCATACGTCAAATGGACACATCATATTTTGAGGGGGCCTCATGATAGAGGGGCCTTGATATATTCACTTGTTATAGAGGGGGCCTCGTGATATAGAATTTAGTGCTTTTGGTAATTGGTAGAACTATACAATGAATAAATCTTAGAATCTATTCTATTTTAATAGATTTTTAATAGATTGAATTTTTCAGTCTTTAATAAAGACTGAAAAATTTCCGCCCAGAAGAGCGTAGGCCAAGCTACACTCTTTACGTTTCTCTCTGACGAAGGGCCTTGCTCGAAACGTTAGACTCCTACGTTCTCTGTTTCGGCAGTATATCTAACCTTACTAATATCTCGATTGTTGTTTCTACACTGCCTACGCAGCACGCTACTTTTATTACATGTAGGCCAAGCTACCCTAGAGGGCGTAGCCCAAGAACCTGGGGGGGGGGGGGGGGGCTAAACCCCTTTCAAGTTCTCATTTTGACGGATGGAAACTAATAATATTTGCTCATTCGTTTTGATGGCTGAAAATGACAACAGGAGGAACATGTGAAAATGTTGGCTGTCCCATTTTGACCCACTTGTACTATTGTGAAATATTTATACTGGGCTCGCTTTTTAAGTAATAATGGCGGAGTCTGATAGTGTAGAGGCTTTAAAATTAGTGATAAAATGGAGTGGAAAAGAATATGTCATTGCAAGCCTTCAATCATGCGACACAATATGTCAGTTGAAACAGAAAATATTTGAACAAACTGGAGTATTGCCAGAACGGCAGAAACTTCTGGGACTTAAATACAAAGGTGAAGTATTACTGGCAGAATTTATTGGGGGCTTTGTGACATCGGTTTTGCTTAATATGATCATAATTATCTTGATTATTATGGTTTTGAATGCAATTAATGCAGGCAAAGTTCCAAGTGACGATATCCGAATCTCCTCATTATCTCTCAAGCCAAATGCAAAAATTATGATGATGGGAACAAGAGAGGAAAATCTGGTAAAATTAATATTAGATCTTTATAGACTTACTTAGGATCTATAAATAATGCTATCATCATCACCATCAACTTCACCATGATGGTCATCATCACTATCATGATTATCACAATTATCATCATCACTATTATGATTATCATTACTATCATGATTATCATCACTATCATGATTATCATCATCACTATCATGATTATCATCCTCACTATCATGATTATCATTACTATCATGATTATCATCATCACTATCATGATTATCATGATTATCACTATCATGATTATCATCATCACTATCATGATTATCATCATCACTATCATGATTATCATCACTATCATGATTATCATCATCATGGCCACCATGATTATCATCATCACTAGATTATCATCATCACTATCATGATTATCATTATCACTATCATGATTATCATTATCACTATCATGATTGTCATCGTCACTATCATGATTATCATCATGGCCATCATGATTATCACTATCATGATTATCATCATTGTCATCATGATTATCATCATGATTGTCATCATGATTGTCATCATTATTATCATCACTAGATTATCATCATCACTATCATGATTATCATCATCACTATCATGACTATCAGCATCGCTATCATGATTATCATCACTATCATGATTATCGTCATCACTATCATGACTATCATCATCACTATTATGATTATCATCATCACTATCATGATTATCATCAGTATCATGATTATCATCACTATCATGACTATCATCATCACTATCATGATTATCATCATCACTATCATGATTATCATCATCACTATCATGATTATCATCATCACTATCATGACTATCATCATCACTATCATGATTATCATCATCACTATCATGATTATCATCATCACTATCATGATTATCATCATCACGATCATGACTATCATCATCACTATCATGATTATCATCATCACTATCATGACTATTATCAACACTATCATGATTATCATCATCACTATCATGATTATCATGGCCAATCATGATTATCATCACTATCATGATTATCATTATCACTATCATGATTTTCATCATCATCATCATGATTATCATTATCACTATCATCATCATCACTATCATGATTATCATCATCACTATCATCATCACTATCATGATTATCATTATCACTATCATGATTATCATTATCACTATCATGATTATCATTATCACTATCATGATTATCATCACTATCATGATTATCATTATCACTATCACTATCATGATTATCATCACTATCATGATTATCATCACTATCATGATTATCATCATTATCATCATCACTGTCATCATCATCACTATCATCATCACTATCATGATTATCATCACTATCATGATTATCATCACTATCATGATTATCATCATGATTATCATCATCACTATCATGATTATCATCATCACTATCATGATTATCATCATCACTATCATGATTATCATCATCATCATCATCATGACCATCATGATTACAGTATCATTTTAATTTATTATTATTATTAAGTAAATACAATGTATGATTGTATATTTCCAGGTGAATGTACTGCAATCATCAGCAGAAAAAGAAGGCAGTGAAGTGATAAATGACTTCGATATTGAAGAAGAAGAGATTCTGATTGAACACAGGTTGTTATTGCCCAAGCATCCACCCTGACACAGTGACACCATTATACAAAGCCAACATAAATTAGGCTGCAGTCCTAAATTGTGGTCATTTTCTTTTTCAAACATAGAGATGAATATTTGCTGAAAATCAATAGACGAGTGGCAGATTACAAAATTAATATCTTAAATGAGCCTCGTCCTGGAAAAAAGCTGTTGGTTTTAGATGTTGATTATACCTTATTTGGTAAAACATTGATTATTTAATAGATAATTATAAATAATTAATCTATAAGAGGTACGGTATTAGAAAAAATATCTGATTATAATTGCTAATTTTACTTATTTGAGTTACAAAATATTTTTTTCTGACTATTTTATAACAGATCACAGATCAGTTGCTGAGAAAGGAATTGAACTGATGCGGCCTTACTTGCATGAATTTCTGACATTGTGTTATCAAGATTTTGATATTGTTATTTGGTGTAAGAAAAATGTTATTTTCATTCATAAAATGTTACTCTGATGAAGGACATTCCCCTTGGAGTACACATTGTGTTATTTCTGTTAGGACATACTTATACGAAGATTTGAGAGAATGAAAATTTTTTTTTCCAGCTGCCACAAATATGAAGTGGGTAGAAGCAAAAATGAAGGTAAAGTATGTTTATTCAAAAATGGCTAATCTTTTATGTGCATATAAATTAGCTGGCTTAATGGCCTCATTTTAAAGTGAAAATTATTTTGAATATCACACATGAAAACGAGTCCATAAGGGCTAATTTATATGTATATAAAAGAATTTTAATTTGGCAGCCATTTTTGAATAAGGTCTATAGCTGTAGAAAAATTGCCAAGATATTTATAATTCTATTATTATTATTATTATTATTAGTATTAGTATTATTATTATTATTATTATTATTACAGTGTATTATGTAATATTATTTAATTAAATAAGTAGGTTTGTTTTAAAGTATTCCTTAGTTTACTAGGAGAACTAATAAAACAGGAGAAAAGTATAAAAGAGCTAAATCTACATACTACAGTACTGTATTATTATTCTACAGGAACTTTCAGTACTGGGGAACCCAAACTACAAAATCATGTTCATGTTAGACTCATTGGCAATGATAACTGTTGACCATCCAAAATATGGAGTCATTGAGGTGAGAATTAAGAAAGAACATGTGTACCATTAGATTTCATTTAGATGTGCGACGGCCGAGCAGTGTCAATATTGTAACATATTCTGAATTTACCCCTTCGTAATTTTCTTTACCCTTTTTTTAAAACACAAATGAACAGTTGAGTCTTACTTAGTCTTCGCTGTCTGGTTGTTGTCGCCACGGCTTCTCTCGATGTTTATTAAAGGATTTATCATGTATTTTCTTTTTAGTTAGCTCTCCTCACATTCCCTCCAAAATATTAAAAAATAGGTACGCAACGCGTTCATGTGTCTGAAAGTCTTTTATCTTGTTCACATCTATGCAAACTTGTGCACGGTGAGGACAATGTATTTTTTGGTATAATGAAGCAATCATCCAATTGCAACGTACGTTTAGGTTCAATTACTCACCCATGTTATGTAAATATTAATAAGCGGGGGGGGGACAAAAAGACTTGTGCATGGCGAGGATCGTTCAAACAGAAAAGCACAGCTCATACAAACGCTTTTACAGACCGTATCTCGATACTTGTACCCCTAGCTGTCCCTTTGGATGACAAAAGGCAGGATGTTAAGATCTCCCTCCCGCATCCCTTACTGTAGACGTACTAGTGGTAGGAAGGCAGATCGAAACGCGTTCTCGAGATTGCTACATTTTTCAGACAAAGCCATTGGGTGTAATTTGGGGAAAGTTCCCTGAGAATTACAACAAAGAAAACAGCATCATTATTGACGATCTTCGTCGGAATTTTATCATGAATCCCAACAACGGTTTGAAGGTATGTTTACACCTGTCTGTCTGTCTGTCTGTCTGTCTGTCTGTCTGTCTGTCTGTCTGTCTGTCTGTCTGTCTGTCTGTGTGTGTGTGTGTGTGTGTGTGTGTGTCTGTGTGTGTGTGTGTGTGTGTGTGTGTGTGTGTGTGTGTGTGTGTGTCTGTCTGTCTGTCTGTCTGTCTGTCTGTCTGTCTGTCTGTCTGTCTGTCTGTCTGTCTGTCTGTCTGTCTGTCTGTCTGTCTGTCTGTCTGTCTGTCTGTCTGTCTGTCTGTCTGTCCAGAAGATCTCAAAAAGTGTTTGAGCGAGAAAGATTGTAGAAGGGTCATGCACAAAATTGAATTTGGTTGAATATCGGATAAAAGATTCATAAAAATCTGTCGTCTAAACTTCGTCGTGTGGGAGTAATGCTTGATTGCGTGCTTTACTCATCGCTATTTTTTGTTCCCCAACAGATCCGACCATTTCGCGAAGCTCATCTCAACAGAGGCAACGATAAAGAACTGAAAAGACTTTCAAAATACCTGAACCAAATTGCTCAGTTGGATAACTTTACTAACCTAAATCATAATAAATGGGAAAACTATAAGCGTGATAGCAAAGAAACAATTTAAATCAGAATTAAACCGCGGTAAAAACAGACTGAGCAGTCTAAAGTAACTTAAGTTTGTAATATATGTGTCAATTCAAGGTCGTGGCGGTTGGAAAATCGTGCTGTTTCCTGCGTAACTAATGGCAGCGGGTAACAACGGTTTTATTTTTAAAAATAGGTACGCAATGCGTACATGCGTCTACGTTTAGGGCTACAGTGTGCATCGTTTGCAATCACGTTACATTGGACGCCATCAAGCTAAAACAAACATGATGGTGACTGGTGTGTCAACAGTGTATGCCAAGCAAAAAATCAACCAATATGATGGTGATCTATCTATTCACATAATCTGATTTTTCTCATGATACATATAATAACAACAACTACATGTATAGTAATTGTGATAAGACATAACTGACTACTACCTGTATATTAAGTAAATCCACATTACATGCACCAGGAGGAAAATTGAGTCCAGTTAATCAGATCACATGAATGGGTTGCAATAATCATCAAAGACACTGACAGGCAGTGTAAATGTGTAATTAATATAACAGAGGACATAGCAATATACCAAATCAGGAAATAGCCAATTTAATTTGCTAAAATACATATTAAGAACTTTTCAGTTTGTTGATATTTGACTAGTTTAGCATGAGAATTTTCTACTGTGTGTATACACATGCAGAAATAATACTGTCATAATAAGTTACATACTGGTTACATCCTGTCTGCATATCATTGCAGTCAACAACAGCTAAAACTGAGACAGATTGTTTGCCCTCACTAAAACTGGCAGATTTTTGACCTCGGTCAATTACATAAACAATGGATTCAATTACTCAGATTCATTACTCAATTACTCAGAAAAAATTTCTGAGCCCCACACAGGGTCTGCAACCTTCTAATGACTGGTTAGATGCTCTAACCATTGAGAGGGTCAGATGGAGAGCTACAGTAAGGTTGCAAATTCATAGTCATAGCACTCCTAACTGGTAGCGTTTGCATATGAGATGTAGTTAAAGTGATCTGATGAGTTGTACATGTACGTATACATGTATTGCATGTGGTACATTTACGAGCTTAAATGTACTGTATGTATATACTGTACTACACACACTTCACTTAATAATTTGTTAAGTTTGTTTAGTTTGAGTTATGCAATAATTCACTACACAGATAACGTCTGATCAGAATGTCACCACTAACACATTGGTCCCTGTGCAACAACTGTCACAAGCTATAAACACATGTCAGTCAATATTTCTAAAACAGAAAACAAAAAAATTGGTCATTTAGGGAAGAATACTGTATATGTATGTATCTATGAAGCAAAAAATTATAATAATCGTGGTAGGAGCATTTACTAAGAGTTTAATTTTTGATTCCATTTTTGAAGAAAAGGATCGCTTGGTTGGACTGCTTTATAGCATATACAGTTGCACATTTAATAAAATATAAGCTTACATACAGTATAGTGTATACTATTTTGACGCATATTATTAAATGCGACAATGGCTTTTAGAGTATTAAAATCCAACAAGACGCCCGCTAGGCGTTAACTCGGGCTACTGAATAGTGGGCACTGGGCAGTGGTACAGGCTGGTATGGGAAGATTATGCTATGCAAATAATCCAATACACCATGATTCTAACCTGTGTGCTAACAAATGCTATTAGGATAGTTGTCAAGAAAAATTTGAATTTGTTCAACAGAATTATTAAGGTGGGAATTCTGGGCACACAAAATATTTATCAATCATTTCCTGTAAACATTATGCAACTATTAACCCTTTACCAGGCAAGATTACCAGGAGGTCTCCACTTGAAAAATAAAATCATGTGCCATTAGACAGAGTAAAAGTAAGAAGTTGCTAAATGGCAACCATGCCAAGAACAAAACTAACATACTGGTGTACCAAAACAAATAAATGGTGGCTGTACTGATGTACATGCCCCAAAACATTGAAATGGTAGCCATAGAACCAAAACAATGAAATGATGGCCATACTGGTGTACCAAAACAATGAAATAGTGGTCAATCGCCATATTGGTGTACCGAAACAATGAAATAGTGGCCATATTGGTGTACCAAAACAATGAAATAGTGTAGCCATACTGGTGTACCAAAACAATGAAATGGCAGCCATACTGGTGTACCAAAACAATGAAATGGTGGCCATACTGGTGTACCAAAACAATGAAATGGTGGCCATACTGGTGTACCAAAACAATGAAATGGCGGCCATACTGGTGTACCAAAACAATGAAATGGCGGCCATACTGGTGTACCAAAACAATGAAATGATGGCCATACTGGTGTACCACAACAATGAAATGGCGGCCATACTGGTGTACCAAAACAATGAAATGGTGGCCATATTGGTGTACCAAAACAATGAAATAGCGGGCATATTGGTGTACCAAAATAATGAAATGGTGGCCATACTGGTGTACCAAAACAATGAAATAGTAGCCATATTGGTGTACAAAACAATGAAATAGTGGCCATATTGGTGTACCAAAACAATGAAATAGTAGCCATATTGGGGTACCAAAACATTGAAGTGGTGGCCATACTGGTGTACCCAAACAATAATACACACTTGATGAAAGTAATGTATAAACTGTTGAATAGCATCGACTTTTATTTGCAAGACATCAGTACAATAAATCAATAATAAACAATACAAGCAAAACTGAAGCAAACCACAAATATTAATACAGTTTAAACCTCAATACATTTACATACAGCATTCACAGACACAAGTCAGTTCGGTGTAAGACATATGATGTAAAGAAGATGTAAAACACAGCATGTTTACCTTTCACTTGCAAGTTGGCTTTATCAACTTTCTTTGATCTTTGATTTACAGCACTTGAGCAACATTTATTAGTACAATTTAATTAATAACACATGTATAAAATTGATCGAGAACACATTGATCGAGAGTTGATCGAGTAACACACTTTCAGCGTACGGTTATCGAGATCGCGGACCAACCCAGGTCTACGATAGTATAAAAGCATTGCGAGTGTGTGTTTATCAATAAAACACAAATTCACTTCGAACAACACAACTAAAGGCGTCAGAAGAAAAAACTCGCTACTCCTGCATGAAAATCCGCCATGATGAAACATCAGCATTTGAGCTGTGACGTCATGCCTGCAGTTTCGCAAAGCCTGTTGGGGCCATATCGCGACCCCTTCTACCACAGGTAGCCCGAGTAATAAAATGAATCAGGGTATCCTTTCTATATTTATTTTTGAAACTATAAACTGTTTTGTCTATAACTGTCGGGCTTACAGTAACGTTGAGGACAAAATGCCTTGAGGTAAAAGTAAAGCAACTGCAAGTAGATATTTCCATTTAAACAACTATTTAATAAGTCTGATGATATATATATACAATCTAAAAGATAGCCCAGTACAACAGGCAATTTACATCATGTTTCCACAAGTTCCATAGAGATTAACGTTGATGTAACACAGTATAAGTTATAATTACTTCCTTACCTTGATAAAATCTCCCCGAAATCAAAAGAAACAACTTGTTTTCAATGACTCAATCTTTCGTAGACAGATGGAAGAAGCAATGAAGCAGAAAGCAGTCGACGCCATATTCACAAAATCACATTACACACATAGCTACATCGGAACACATCGGCACACCTTCGCTTCTATTGCCTGTGTAATTCGCTCCGAACGTTTCGCGCGCCGATGAATCTGATAGAGGAAAAACCTATTACGTCACAAAAGTGACAATACCCAGCCAGACGGTCAGCCAGATAGGTTTTTACGGGTACATAACGTCTACTGTTGCTATAGCAACGTAGACGCAAAAACCTTAAGCAGAAAGTATTGTCCAGTTTGTCTTCTGTTTCATTTGCCCTGGTTTTTCCCAATTTGACACTTGGTAATGGAATATAAGAAACCATTTTACCTCGGAATAACACTCTACACTTTATGCCTGATCCCAAGCGAAATAGTTTTGTTTTTGTTTCCCGGAGAGTCTCGATGTTTCCGAGGTGATACTTGTCATATTTCTTGTCTTTGTAGTATACCATGGTAGTACCTTGGTTGTATACGGAAGTAGTATACCACCGTTATAATATATACAACGGTAGTATATTGGCAGTATACCACGATAGTATACCACGATACGTAGTATGTCGTGGTACCACAGTAGGAGTACATACACCACAATAGTATGCTATACCACAGTAGTACCAGGGGCGTAGCGTGCGGGGGGGGGGGGGGGGGTGTAAGAGGGTGTGACACACCCCTCCACTTTTTGGAAAAATTGTCCGTAAAACAGAGATTTTGCAGAGAAAAACGTGATTTGTCGGTAAATTGATAGGAAATTGGTCGGTAAATTGGTCATAAAAATGAGTTGGTCGGTAATTGAGGAAGCGCAATAGAGGTACACCCCTCGTTCAGAATGGTCACGCTACGCCACTGAGTAGTACACGACACCACTTACTACTCCTTAATCCTCACGCGATATACACCAAAAGGCTAGTCCCTCAGTTTTCGTTTCTGCCTGTTGAAAGCATTCGCCTCGGCCTGTTGGTTCGATAAAAACGATTGAATTTCCTTGGTCTTTCTGGCTCGCTCCGCATCCCTGTCGAGAGATAAAAATTAGTTTCAATATTAATCACAAAGACAAGTTGCCAGTTGATTATTTTTGGTTGCCTATTCCTATTTTTCTTCCGTCTCTTTACCTTTCTAATTGTTCCTGTAGTTGCTGCTTTGCTAAGAATTGACTGTCTTTCCTGATTTCCCTCAGCGCTCCCTTGAAAGCAACAAACAATAAAACAGATTTAGTTCATATATAAATATGGAATACAATATTTCGTTTTACCTTGACATTCTTGTGTTTGAATAACATGAAAAACAAAAACAAGTAACTCAGAATTAACTAAACTAATGTTATTTATACTGGATGTCAGTTATATCGAACTGTTATCCCAAGAGGTTCAGTGAGGGCCATCCCTCATTGGTCCAGTGTTACTACAGGAGGAAACCAGAGTAAGCTAAACTAACTTTATTTATACTGGATAACTCTATCAGTTATATCTAAACTGTTCTCTCTAGAGGTCCAGTAGTAGCACTCGAGTGTAGAATATATACATTTTAAAACCAAACCGCAACTGGTCCCAGTTTGGTCTTAAAATGTATATATTCTACACTCGAATTTTCCTTCACCAAAAATCCCCAGAACATGCTATGTAATCGAGTGAAATGCCCAATATTACTTCTAAATAACTTTATTTATACTGGATAACTCTACCAGTCATATCTAAACTGTTCTCTCTAGAGGTCCAGTAAGGGCCATCCCTCATTGGTCCAGTGTTACCAGGAGGAAACCTGCGATGTTTGGTAGAGTCAAACTGGAAGCACTCTTCTCACATGCGGCCAAGGTGACATTTTAATCAGATAACTGAACTGAGCAGGCATCGAACCCAGGTCACAGAGGTGAAAGGCACGTGGGCTAACCTGTGCCACCAACACCTCTTAACTAAGTGTTCATAAATATACATTACAATATTCTTATGTATCTACCTTGAATTCTTTCTTGTGTTTGTAGCGAAGTTTCTGGCGTTCGTTCACGGTCTTGTTCCCTGAGGAGTGTTTTCGTTTGATTTCGTAACTGAAACAAATATTAAAATCAACATGGCAATAAATTAAAGTACACAGACAAACAAACAAACAAACAAACAAACAAACAAACAAACAAACAAACAAACAAACAAACAAACAAACAAACAAACAAACAAACAAACAAACAAACAAACAAACAAACAAACAAACAAACAAACAAACAAACAAACAAACAAACAAACAAACAAACAAACAAACAAACATAAACAAACATAAACAAACTGACAAACAAGTTTTACGTATTTTTGGTGAAAAATTTCGAGTAAGAATATATAAACATGTAAAAATGCAACATCAGTATCTTCTGCCTGGAATCAAACCCGGAACCTTGGTATACCAACGCCTTGGTATAGACGGAGGAATAGACGGACAGACATAAGGACGGACGGACGGACGGACGGACGGACGGACGGATGGGCAGGCAGACAGACAGACAGACAGACAGACAGACAGACAGACAGACAGACAGACAGACAGACAGACAGACAGACAGACAGACAGACAGACAGACAGACAGACAGACAGACAGACAGACAGACAAACAAACAAACAAACAAACAAACAAACAAACAAACAAACAAACAAACAAACAAACAAACAAACAAACAAACAAACAAATAGATAAAGAACAACATTCCAACGAGCAAACAGACAAGCCAACGAACTCCGTAAACCAAATCATCCACGCAATGTTTCCACAAGTTATAACTTACTGTTCTTCAAACTTCGGTTCAAACATTTGGATCGGGGTGGGACGCCGTGTTTGAAGAGTCAGCGGTTGTCTCTCTGTGACATGACTTGCAATAGTTGTTAATATGTCACCATGCATAGACTAAAAATAAGAAATCCACCAATCAGACACAGGAAAGACGATTTATTGTGTACCCAAGAAGTTGCATGGGCATAAACCGAATATAGCGGTTTCAGAAAATGAATAGAGTATAATTTAATAGAGTTCTCTGCAACAAAACTTCTTCAAAAATACCTGAATTGAAGGTGGATAGTTAGAAATGTTGATCCTGTAAAATAGAAAACATGGTTTACAAATTCTGAGCATATTCTCAAAACTACAAATTGTGATAAGCCTAATACGATGGTTCGTTACCTTTTCATATGGTGTACAACGGGTTCAAATATTTCTGGAAATGAGGTCAGGTCAGTGTACAGAGATATAAACTTTCTCAGAAGAGTGAGACACGTCAAAAGAGCATTGACTCTAAAAGAAAATAAATTACACCTTAAAATTAAAAAAGTATAAAACAAAAGCGATGAATGGGAAGAAATGGAGGCAGGAAAGTGTAAGTAAAAATGGTTTACAATCAGTTTCAGGTTACTTTTGATGGAAATGTTTCAAAGTTCGTTTCGAACTTCGTCTTGACCTACGTATTTGATTGGCTACCAGCAACCAAGTAGCCAATCAAATGCCTAGGTTAAAACGAATTGCGAAGTCAAAAACCTTTTACCGGTATTGAACAGATCAGCATAAAAGGAGCATTCATTATTACCTTGTAATAAGGATTTTTGGTGAAGGAAAATTCGAGTGTAGAATATATACATTTTAAGACCAAACCGGGACCAGTTGCGAAAAATGCAACTACACAGGCTTTCCGGCAGGAATTGAACCCACGACCCACGTCGACCCATGTCGTGGGTTCAATTCCTACCGGAAGGCCTGTGTAGTTGCATTTTTCGTTGTATATATTCTACACTCGAATTTTCCTTCACCAAAAATCCTCATTACATGCTATGTAATCGAGTGAAATGCCCAATATTACTTCTAATAAACCCAATTCTCTCCTAGCATTACCACCTTAATGTATACAGAACTCGCGATCAAGCTCTCGGCAACGGCCTCCGTGGCTCAGTGGTCAGAGCATTGCACTAGAATCGAAAGGTCGTGGGTTCAATTCCTACCGGAAGGCCTGTGTAGTTGCATTTTTCGCAACTGGTCCCAGTTTGGTCTTAAAATGTATATATTCTACACTCGAATTTTCCTTCACCAAAAATCCTTATTACATGTTATGTAATCGAGTGAAATGCCCAATATTACTTATAATATACCCATTATTACCTTGTATTGTCATCATCTTTATCAGCCTCAGCAGTAGCAAACAACTTGGTAACACTGACCGGCTCAGCGTCAATGCTGAAATAAATATGTAACGCTTCAGACACAAGAATGTCAAAAAACAAAACCCTGGACAAAGAATACTCTAACACACATCAGTTTACCTGGGTACTGTATTCGACGAAATTTTTAAAATATCTTTGTGCTTAGAATGAAGCTTGAACGGTGGGAAAACTTTTCCTAACAAGAGAAATGAAGGTTTTGAAGCATATTATGACTTGTACATCAAAATATAAGATGAAATATATAGTGTTAATTCTATTTCAGAACCATCCTCATGTGAGGAATAGTTTACTTACCTAATGGGTCGGTCTTCTCGGAAGACAAATATAAAATTCCAATAAAGAAATTAATTACTTCAGGAACATATCTTTTTGATGTGTGAACAAACTGTAAAAAACAAAGTTGAGACAAAACTGTTTTAAAAGTAAAGTGAGGTGGGGTGAAGTGAAATGACGTGAAGTGAAGTGAAGTGAAGTGAAGTGAAGTGAAGTGAAGTGAAGTGAAGTGCAGAGAATAGAGGTGAAATGAAGTGAAGTGAGGTGAAGTGAAGTGAAGTGAAGTGAAGTGAAGTGAAGTGAAGTGAAGTGAAGTGAAGTGAAGTGAGGTGAGGTGAAGTGGAGTGAGGTGAAGTGAGGTGAGGTGAATGAAGTGAGGTGAGGTGAGGTGAGGTGAGGTGAAGTGAAGTGAAGTGAAGTGAAGTGAAGTGAAGTGAAGTGAAGTGAAGTGAAGTGAAGTGAAGTGAAGGTGAAGTGAAGTGAAGTGAGGTGAGGTGAGGTGAAGTGAAGTGAAGTGAAGTGAAGTGAAGTGAAGTGAAGTGAAGTGAAGTGAAGTGAAGTGAAGTGAAGTGAAGTAAAGTGAGGTGAAGTAAAGTAAAGTGAGGTGAAGTGAAATGACGTGAGGTGAGGTGAGGTGAAGTGAAGTGAGGTGAAATGAAGTGAAGTGAAGTGAAGTGAAGTGAAGTGAAGTGAAGTGAAGTGAAGTGAAGTGAAGTGAAGTGAAGTGAAGTGAAGTGAGGTGAAATGAAGTGAGGTGAGGTGAGGTGAAGTGAAGTGAAGTGAAGTGAAGTGAAGTGAAGTGAAGTGAAGTGAAGTGAAGTGGAGTGGAGTATACCTCGTATGTTAAACTGCTGATAAATAATCCCACTAACGCATCTCGAACTGAATGCACAGTCATCTAAAAATACAAATAATAGTACAATACAATACAATACAATACAATACATTACAATACAATACAACACAATACAATACAATACAATACAATACAATACAATACAATACAATACAACCACTACATACCACAAATGCACCAAACAGTAACGCCTTCACCTATTTACCTGAGAGAGTATCTGACCCATGAATATCAGCGCAGGTGTACACACGGCGTGACGGAAATCTGACGTCGGAAATAACAACGACACTATCCTCAAATATATAACCTGATAGAAAAATAACAGAAAAAGGTTCCTTTGTTATTTGAAGTGTTCTTTCAAATAGGACAGACTTAATTTTCGCTTTATAAGCACTTACGCGTTCCGTAAAATATTGTTGCTGTTGAACAATTCATTATTTCATTTGATAAGATTCGTTGACAATTTCTTGTTTTGAATTTGGTGTTTGGCAAATAATACTGATTCTTATTGGTCGTTTAAAAACCAATCAAATTCAAAACAATAATTTTCTAATTAAAAACGGCAATAATTTTCATCAAATGAAGTGGTCAACTTGAGGAATATATTGCAACGGTATTTTAGGAACGCTTCGGCTATTGCCACAACAATAATATTCATTTCATTTTTTTTAATATTCAATTTTCTCTCTCATTTCTTACAAATATGACTTACCGTTCTTAAATTAGGTATCTTCCTTTTCTTACCTGAAAAGTGTGATTTTAAAAAGTGTTACTCCAACAAAATAATTCAATCACAAACGCTTCCTGAGTTCTTGTTGTACAAGCTGTCGTTACTTGTTATTAGTTACAAAAATTCTGAACTCAAGGTAAGACTCAAACCCGTAGAATGCTAGCCAAAGTCCCGTCTAGAACTCAGAGTTTTTGTACAGCAAAAAGGAGGATAAGGAGGATAAGTTATTCAGCAGAGCTGGTGGAGTCCTCCATTTACAGCTAAGACCTATAGGTGTTGATTTTACGGAGGCAGGAAAACCGGAGAACCCGGCGAAAAACCCTCGAAGCACAGGAGAGACCAACTAAACTACTCACATGCGTCCCCACCCCGAGAACGGGGTTATTCCCAGACGGTCGCCCATCCAAGTACTAACCCCGTCTAACCGGGCTTAACTATTGGTGAGAGGCAGCGCCCTAATAGCTCACGCCGCCACCCGTGCTCCTGGATCAAGACATCGAGATGAAGAAACTGAGTGTCGATAGAAGTTTCAGGTTTTCTTACTCATTTCACAGAATTGTTTTTGGATGGTCTTTAGTGTCTCTTGCATAGACTGAGCAGCATGAACGGGCGAGTTTTGAGCTAAGGTAAAGAGATGCCTAAAAGGAAAGTTATAAACGAATGAGAAATAGTCAGTCACACTAAAGCACAAACTACAAACATTTTCCGAGTTGTTTTTCGAAGAAAATAAGCAGTAACTATTAAATTCTAAGAATATTATATACCCAACAAGACCATCAACACAAGGTAAATCTGGTGGACTCCGGGACAATAATTCGTCAATATACTGCAGAAGTATGGCAAAAAACATCTAAAAAATGAAATATAGTGACTAGGCTAGTGTTTGGATGGGAACATGTATAATTCAAACAACATTATAGTCAGTTGCAGCTTGCTTTTGAAATTCATTTGTCAACATTTGTTGGGAGGTTGGGAACTAGGTACGGAAGTTCATTGTGAAGTTCGAATTTAATAAGCTTTGAAATGAATTCCTTTGGTGAAATCACGGAGTAGATGATTATTTGTTGTATAGCGTTTGAAGGAAATGAAGAATAATAGATACTTGGTTAAATAGAAACAAATTGCCGACTTAAATTTGTATCTATCTCGCAATGTAGTTCTGAACATTGCAACGTAAGTTCGGAATGTTCATTTCAATTATACGTACCCCCCGGATTTCGTTCTTACCTCCATTTTGGCTTTATTAGCAGGATTTAATTTAGGATGGTTGCACTTTTGAATTCTTTCGACGATCTTCAACATATCCACGGTTGACCTAAAAGAAAAAAGAAAATCACAACTCTAATTAATATTTGCAAAATAAAAAATTATTGGTAATTCAATAGTTCAAAAAGTAATTCGGACTATTTCAAACCTCTTATCAATCAATTCACAGAATTCTTCGTACGTTTTTGGAGCTAGAAAATTGGAACGACCAAATCAATGAGTTGCATTTTCAAAATTACTTCCCTTAATAAACTAGCAGTGAAAATAAAATCTAACCATTAAACGTGTAAGGAAGGTCGTTCTTTGGTATTTTGGATGATTTGAGTTTAGTAAAACTTTTGTTTGTCGTTGAATCTTCTTTGAGTTGGTTTGTGCTAAGTTGGTCTTCTACATTTGTGTCACTATTGGAACTTTCATTACCTAAAATATCAACAAACTGTTAGTATGTACATATACAAAACACAAATATATGCACATGTGCTCGTACCTGTACATATACAGCTAGACATAGATATAAACATCAACATAGACGTTAACACAGACATAAACGTACAGTAGACATAGACACAGACATAAACGTACAGTAGACATAGACATAAACATACACATGGACGTGGACATAGACATAGACATAAACATACACATGGACGTGGACATAGGCATAAACATACACATGGACGTGGACATAGACATAAACATACACATGGACGTGGACATAGACATAAACATACACATGGACGTGGACATAGACATACACATGGACGTGGACATAGACATAAACATACACATGGACGTGGACATAGACATACACATGGACGTGGACATAGACATAGACATACACATGGACGTGGACATAGACATACACATGGACGTGGACATAGACATAAACATACACATGGACGTGGACATAGACATAAACATACACATACACATACACATGGACGTGGACATAGACATAAACATACACATGGACGTGGACATAGACATACACATGGACGTGGACATAGACATAAACATACACATGGACGTGGACATAGACATAAACATACACATGGACGTGGACATAGACATACACATGGACGTGGACATAGATATAGACATACACATGGACGTGGACATAGACATACACATGGACGTGGACATAGACATAAACATACACATGGACGTGGACATAGACATAAACATACACATACACATACACATACACATGGACGTGGACATAGACATAAACATACACATGGACGTGGACATAGACATACACAGACATGGACATAGACATGGACATACACATGGACGTGGACATAGACATAGACACAAACATACACATGGACGTGGACATAGACATACACATGGACGTGGACATAGATATAGACATACACATGGACGTGGACATAGACATACACATGGACGTGGACATAGACATAAACATACACATGGACGTGGACATAGACATAAACATACACATACACATACACATACACATGGACGTGGACATAGACATAAACATACACATGGACATAGACATAGACATAGACATGGACATACACATGGACGTGGACATAGACATAGACATAGACACAAACATACACATGGACGTGGACATAAACTTGGACATAGACATAGACATAGGCACGGACAGGGACATAGACATAGACATAGACATAGACATAGACATAGACATAGACATAGACAGACATGGACATAGACAGAGACGTGGACATGGACGTGGACAGACATTGACATAGACATGGACAGACATGGACATAGACAGAGACGTGGACATAGACATAAACATAGACATATTACATAGACATAGACAGTCAGACATGGACATAGACAGAGACGTGGACATGGACATGGACATAGACATACATGTGCACGCACACAGACATATATATGGCACTATACCACTTGACTCAAGATCTGAATCATTCTCTTCTTCACTTTCATTTGCATCCTCTTCCTCACTTCCGTTTTCAACCTCTTCCTCTTCATTTTCCTTCATCCTAATTTCAACATCGTCCTTCATTGATTCTTCATCTGAAACTTAATGTAATAACATGATTGATTAAGATAATTGATTTCTCATATTCATAATCTTGAATAAGTCATCCCCCGCAAGATTTTCAGTCACGTAACATCAACTCGCAGAACACTTGTCATTCCGACGATCTATTACTACAACAAACTATATTTTGACAGTAACATCTAATACAGTAAGTTGACTTACTGTAACCATCAGGCATAACCATCTTGCCATCTTCATAAGTGAGTAATGTTCGCATGTCAACATCCAGAGTGTAGCTAAAGAGAAGAAGAGAATAAATGATTTTTGGCAATGATTATGATGATGGTGACATCATAATCGCATCACCTTATCATTACCATCACCATGTCGATACTATTATCACCATTATCTCTATCATCACTACCAGGATTATCATCTTCCACTTTATCACTATCATTATCATCATTAACTCCATAATAATAATCACCACAAACACAACCATCATCACCACTCACATCAACACAACTACACCACCATCAATCATTATCATCATCACCCCCACCACTATCACAACCATCATCATTATCATTATCATCACCCCCACCACTATCACAACCACCATCATTGTCATCATTATCATCACCCCCACCACTATCACAACCACCATCATTGTCATCATTATCATCACCCTCACCACTATCACAACCACCATCATTGTCATCATTATCATCACCCCCACCACTATCACAACCACCATCATTATTATCATTATCATCACCCCCACCACTATCACAACCACCATCATTATCATTATCATTATCATCACCCTCACCCCCACCACTATCACAACCACCACCATCATCATTATCATCACCCCCACCACTATCACAACTACCATCATTGTCAACATTATCATCACCCCCACCACCATCACAACCATCATCATTATTGTCATCACCACCACACCACAACCATTATAATCATTATTAAAAGACTCATTAATAATTCATGACAAAAACACAAAACAAATCAATTCGCAGTCGAGCTGTATCTGATTTACTACGGCTCGCTTGCAGCTCGCCTTGTAAATCAGATACAGTTCGGCTGCTCATGGACGGTCACCGCCACACCACAGCCATAATCATTATATCACCATCATCACCATCACAACCACCACCACCATCATCATCATATCACCATCATCACCACCATGATCATCACCACCACCACCACCATCATCATTATTATATCACCATCATCACCACCATCATCATCATCACCACCACCACCATCATCATTATCATATCACCATCATCACCACCACCACCACCACCACAACCATCATCATCATATCACCATCATCACCACCATCATCATCACCACCACAACAACCATCATCATTATTATCATATCACCATCATCACCACCATCATCACCACCATCATCACCACCACCACCACCACAACCATCATCATTATCATATCACCATCACCACCATCATCATCATCATCACCACCATCATCATCACCACCACCACCACTATCATCATTATCATCACCCCCACCACTATCACAAACTACCATCATTGTCAACATTATCATCACCCCCACCACCATCACAACCATCATCATTATTGTCATCACCACCACACCACAACCATTATAATCATTATTAAAAGACTCATTAATAATTCATGACGAAAACACAAAACAAATCAATTCGCAGCCGAGCTGTATCTGATTTACTACGGCTCGCTTGCAGCTCGCCTTGTAAATCAGATACAGTTCGGCTGCTCATGGACGGTCACCGCCACACCACAGCCATAATCATTATATCACCATCATCACCATCACAACCACCACCACCATCATCATCATATCACCATCATCACCACCATGATCATCACCACCACCACCACCATCATCATTATCATATCACCATCATCACCACCATCATCATCATCACCACCACCACCACCATCATCATTATCATATCACCATCATCACCACCACCACCACCACAACCATCATCATCATATCACCATCATCACCACCATCATCATCACCACCACAACAACCATCATCATTATTATCATATCACCATCATCACCACCATCATCACCACCACCACCACCACCACCACAACCATCATCATTATCATATCACCATCACCACCATCATCATCATCATCACCACCATCATCATCACCACCACCACCACTATCATCATTATCATATCACCATCATCACCACCATCATCATCACCACCACCACCACAACCATCATCATTATCATATCACCATCACCACCATCATCATCACCACCATCATCACCACCACCACCACCACCATCATCATTATCATATCACCATCATCATCACCACCACCACAACCATTATCATATCACCATCACCACCATCATCATCACCACCATCACCACCATCACCACCATTATCACTTGAACCACTAGTTTCAAAGCATCTTTATTACCCCTCATCCAGATCATCTGCAGATCTGTGTGTTGGTTTCTTCTCCTGTAGAGGAAGACCCTTCATTCTTCTTATTCTTTCAGCCTTTGAATAATTAGTCAAGAAATAAATAAAAACTAAAACCAAAATAGAGATGTAGAGCATATAATCGTCACTAAATATCAACACTAAAAACCATCACCTAAAAATCATCACTTTGCAAAATAATGGTGTTTCACTCACTTCCAATTTCTTCAACTTTTCTTCATCTAATCTTGCAATTTGTTCCTCCGTTTTCAACTTATCAGAAGCCTAAATACACATAGAGCCGTATAGTAGTTAAAAACAATCGAAATATGGTATAGTAGGTTAATACTGCCGAAACAGAGAACATAAGTGGTCTAACGTTTCGAGCGAAGGCCCTTCGTCAGAGAGAAACGTCTGACGAAGGGCCTTCGCTCGAAACGTTAGATCACTTATGAAGAAGACCTCTCTGACGAAGGGCCTTCGCTCGAAACGTTAGACCACTTATGTTCTCTGTTTCGGCAGTATTAACCTACTATACCATATTTCGATTGTTGTTTCAACACTGCCTACGCAGCACACTACTTTTATTACACTAGTAGTTAAAAAGCTATTTATAAATGACTTGTAAGTTGTAAGAAAAAGTACTAGTTATATTGGGTGACAACTACCTTGGCCTTCATTTCAAATGCCATTTCTCTCACAGTCTTATCATAATCATCTGCTTTTGGCCTTGGTTCACTTTCAGTAGCATCCACCTGAAATATCACACCCGGTTAATATGGAAATATTAAACACTTTGCCATAAATAGTCATTAAAAGTGGTACATGTGGTATAAGTGCAAGCTTGATGTAAGAGCTGCTCCCATCGGTTAATTTTCATAATCGATTAATCGTTGTCAACAATCGATTAATATCGATTAATCGTATTGTTTAAATATGTCATGAATTAAATACGACATGTCCACGGTGGTTTTTTAAATCATTGTTTAATCACGGTTATAGATTGCGCACTTTCTCGCGCTCTCACAGTTCATACAAGAGACATGACAAGACAGAGACGATGTTTAGTTTACACTTGACACTCCTAAATGATATACAGCGACACTATTGGCTAATCAAAACAAGATTAAATCATTCCGGCATCGGGTTGTTATAGATGATCCGATTATTGTTAAGTATAATCGATTGGGGAAAAAAACGAAAAAATAATCGATTAATCGGGAGCAGCTCTACTTGATGTAATGTAACAGACGTTTGTAAACAATGGTGAAGCTCAAATACTGTGAGACTAAGATGGAGAGCCAAGTTTAAAGTGCTTAATATGCAGCGAAAATTAAGTTCCAAAGAAACTCTCTTATTTGAGAAAACGTTTGAATTTATAAAGATGGACGTTCATCCTTATCTCACTTCGTTCTTGAGATATTGAAATTTGTTTTATATGTGAATAACATCACTTAGACGTCACACTGTATGACTTGTTGGAAAATCTTTAATATCAATTTGAGATTATTTAACGGAATCACTATTATCTGTGCATTTGCTTCTGTGTATCGCAGGACACTATACATGAAAAGTTTCAAGTGATTTACTTGAATTATTGCAAGAATAGACATGATTTTCCAACAAGTCATTATACAATGTGACTTCTAAGTGATGTTATTTGCATATCACGCAAATCTCAATATCTAAAGAACGAAGTGAGATATGGGGGAGATGCAAACGTCAATCTTTCTAACTTCAAAAGCTATTTGAAATAAGAGTCTCTCTCAAATTTATTTTTCGATGTATACGCCCTTAAAAGGCCTGGCCAAACGCTTTCAACATTTCATTCAACATCGTTCAACATTGTTGAATTCAACCGTGATTCAACATGTTGAAAGCGTTTGGCCACCCCTAGCCTTTTGAATGATGTTGAACGTTGAAAGCATTTGGCCACCCCTTTTGAATGATGTTGAACGTTGTTCAATGGTGTTGAACGAAATTTGAACATGTTCAAATTTCCATTCAACACGTGTTCAACAATGTTGAACGATGTTGAATGAAATGTTGAAAGCATTTCGCCAGGCCTTAAGGTTGCAAATCAAAAAAGTAAAACTGTGCCTCACTCTGAAATTTAAAAGATCTCTAATACTGTCAAGTCCCTCGTCCAATTTTTGACGCATTGTTTCCGCTTCTTCTTTAACAACTTGTCTTTCGTGCTGTAAATAAAAATAAACTTAATTTAATATATCATGATATCTGTGAACACACCTGATAACTGACTCGCCATGGTACATGCAATAAATGCGTTTTTTAAAGCAATTTTCCTTTAAAGCGTATATGAAACGAAAATTAAGTTTGTCTTATTTGAAAGAACTCTTAAAATAATGGGGAATATCAATTTACAGCTTTTTCATATTTTACTTAGTTCTTGAGATATTTAGACTAATGCGATATTCAAATGAGATAACTTATGGTTCGTTTTTTTCTAATTAACATATTCGAAAATCGTGAATATTTTTAAGATTATTGATCAAAATCACCTGTAGCTTGTCTTTCATGTTTAGTTGCATGAACTGTAGCAATATGTAAAGTTTCAAGTGATTTTGTTCAATAATCTTAAAAATATTCGCGATTTTTGATCTCATTTGAATATCACATAAGTCTAAATATCTCAAGAACTAAGAAAAATATGAAAAAGCTGCGAATTGATATTCCCCATTATTTTAAGAGTTCTGTCAAATAAGACAAACTTAATTTTCGTTTCATATACACTTTAACAGAGGAAGGAAAACCAGCAGTAAATCCCCTGAAGCACAGGAGACCAACTACAGCAATTCTACCCACCTGAGTCTCATGATCAAGCTAGGTTATTCCCAGAGAAGCACTATGATCCACTTACTATATTTATATACTTAAGACTTATTAACCGAGTGCGAGGTCTGTACGGGAAAGTATTTGCCTGAGGTTTTCGTACAGACCGAGCGACGAAGGAGCGAGGTTTGTGCGATAAAACCGAGGGCAAATACTTTCCAGTACAGACCGAGCAAACGAGGTTAATAAGAAATTTATTATATGGCTATTGGTTCATTTTATTTTTAAGCTTCGAGCGTTGTTTTCGTCTTCGGAGTATGCTGTTTACCTTACCTGTTGACTTTTTCGTGTCGCTTCTTGGCCTTCTTATTTACACCACAGAATAAGGATCAACCAGAAGTCCAACTCGCGGAAAAAAGTGTCCCATTATTTTTATGCGCATGCGCCAGTCCGCCATTTTGAAAGTAAGTGCAACCGGGAAATTATCCCCCTCGTCCTTACGACCCTCGGGCTCCTGTAGTCAATTACCCTTGGCCTTCTTGTGACCTTTTATTTAACTTTATATTGTTATCTATACATATATAAATAATATTTATTAAGTAATAAGTAATTTACTTTAGAAAACATTTCTTTGGAGATGAAATTCTTTGACCACGAGATTATTAAAACTTCAGTACGCGGATACTACGGGTAAAAGTCCGTGGCAAAAAAGTCCTGTACTCACGAAGCGGGTTTTACATTTCTCGATTAATGCCGACACACTTGTTTATAGAGAAAGATGGCTAAAAATTTCGGAACTACGCATTGTTGAAATACATCGAGTACGTATGTTGTTAGAAATTTTATAAGCTTTCATTCGGTATATAGTTCAAATCATAGTGTTACCTGTAACTTTTTAAAATGTTCAAAATGTTCTGACCATTGACCATAAAAGTTGTAATATTTTTTCATATATTCAAAAGTTATGATCACTAATTTGCACCAAAAACGTTTTCAACTTCAATTAGAAATCTGCAAACGTTTCCACTCCTTTCGTATTTGAATTAGCTTCTGTTCAAGAAATATCTTAGGTTCATGCCAGAAGTCTTTCTGAGGTTATAGCAAACACCAAAACAACAAAAGGCAAAACAAACTTAAGAAATTCATCCATTTCAGACTGTCCACGTCAAAATAATAATGTTTTTTTTCATATTTTAAAATACTTCCCAGCAAGAAAATTAAAAGTTCTGACATGAATAGCACTTGACAGTAAAGTACCCTTTGTTTAATATCTTGTTCAGGGCTGTGCGTTTAGTATTTAAAAACAAAATCCAAAATTCTATAACACTTGTGAGGAGTCCATTTCCCATTATACAATTCTTATTTTACGAACAATGGTGAGAACATTTTGAACATTTTAAAAAGTTACAGGTAACACTAAAACTTGAATTATATACCAACCATGAAAGCTTATAAAATTTCTAACAACATACGTACCCGATGTATTTCAACAATGCGTAGTTCCGAAATTGTTAGCAATCTTTTTCTATAAACAAATGTGTTGGCAAAATCGAGAAATGTAAAACCCGCTTCATGAGTGCAGGACTTTTTTGCCACGGACTTTTACCCGTGGTATCCGCTCACTGAGGATTTAATAAGGTCGTGGTCAAAGAATTCTATCTCCAAAGAATCGTTTTCTAAAGTAAATTATTAATTTACTTAACTAAATATTATTTATATATATAGATAACAATATAAAGTTAATTAAAAGGTCACAAGAAGGCCAAGAGTAATTGACTACAGGAGCCCGAGGGTCGTAAGGACGAGGGGGATAATTTCCCGGTTGCACTTACTTTCAAAATGGCGCCCGGATCGCGAGGCCGACATTTCCCGAGGACGCTTACATCAAAGGTGCCGACAGAGAGTTGGACTTCTGGTTGATCCTTATTCTGTGTTTACACCAGTTCGGCTTTTATTTGTCGTGTTTTTAGATAAACAGCTTTAAAGAAAACCAGCAGTGATGTTCCAACACATTTCATTGTTCAGAATATTTGAATAAAGATACCTATTTCTCTTTTATTTGTATTCAAATCAACTCGGAAGTGTTCCCGCCAAAACTTACAGGGCCGAGAAAAAAGCGTATTGACCGGTCGGTCAATATCGTAAAATCCCGACCTCTCAGGAACCAATCAGCGTGCGTCGTTGTGCGTACGGACCGGAAATCAAACCCAGCCATATAACACTTAAGTATATAATAGGGCGCTGCCTCTCACCAATAGTTAAGCCCGGTCGGACGGGGTTAATACTTGGATGGGTGACCGTTTGGGAATAACCCCGTCCTCCACCAGCTTGGGACTTTGTGAGTAGAATTTAGTTGGTCTCTCCTGTGCTCCGAGGGTTTTTCGTCGGATTCTCCGGTTTTCCTCCCTTCGTAAAATCAACACCTAGGTCTTAGTTGTCTACACATAGGAGTTTGGTGTCAACTGGGACGAAAGTTCTGTTCCTCTCTCCTGCCACACGTTAAGTGGCAAATTTAATAAATTCAAATTAAATTCAAATTCAAATTAAATTCAAATTCAAATCCAACAGCATCCCAGCTAAATGAACTTTGAACCTTAGTGGAGAGAGAATGCTAACAGTTCACTTTTTACCTTCCTTAGTTTTGCATTAGCTACAACTTCTTCCATGATCTCTTTTTTGCTTTTTGGTTGACCATCATTCTAAGAACGTAACAAATGAATCAAGGACTGGAAGTACTTTTCTCAAAGTAAAATTTTAATCAGATAGCGAACTGTACCACAAACACACCATGCCAACTGTACCACAAACACACCATTATGCCACCTACTATCTCACTGTGCTACAGTACCAATACGCCACTGTACCATCAACACACCACTGTGCTACCAACCACCTCACTGTGCCACCAACACACCACTGTGCCACCAACACACCACTGTGCCACCAACACACCACTGTGCCACCAACACACCACTGTGCCATCAACACACCACTGTGCCATCAACACACCACTGTGCCACCAACACATCACTGTGCCACCAACACATCACTGTGCCACCAATACACCACGCCACCAACACACCACGCCACCAACACCACTGTGCCAACAACACACCACTGTGCCATCAACACACCACTGTGCCACCAATACACCACTGTGCCACCAATACACCACTGTGCCACCTACACACCACTGTGCCACCAATACACCACTGTGCCACCTACACACCACTGTCCCACCAACACATCACTGTGCCACCAACACACCACTGTGCTACCAACACACCACTGTGCCACCAACACACCACTGTGCCATCAATACACCACTGTGCCACCAACACACCACTGTGCCACCAACACACCACTGTGCCACCTACACACCACTGTGCCACCAACACACCACTGTGCCACCAACACACCACTGTGCCACCAATCACCTCACTGTGCTACCAACACTGCACACCACTGTACCACCAATACACCACTGTGCCACCAACACACCACTGTGCCACCAATCACCTCACTGTGCTACCAACACTGCACACCACTGTGCCACTTACACACCACTGTGCCACCAACACACCACTGTGCCACCAATCACCTCCCTGTGCTACCAACACTGCACACCACTGTGCCGCGAACACACCACTGTGCCACCAATCACCTCACTGTGCTACCAACACTGCACACCACTGTGCCACTTACACACCACTGTGCCACCAACACACCACTGTGCCACCAATCACCTCACTGTGCTACCAACACTGCACACCACTGTGACACTTACACACCACTGTGCCACCAACACACCACTGTGCTACCAACACTGCACACCACTGTGCCACCAACACACCACTACCAATCACCTCACTGTGCTACCAACACTGCACACCACTGTGCCACTTACACACCACTGTGCCACCAACACACCACTGTGCCACCAATCACCTCACTGTGCTACCAACACTGCACACCACTGTGCCACCAACACACCAATGTGCCACCAATCACCTCACTGTGCTACCAACACTGCACACCACTGTGCCACTTACACACCACTGTGCCACCAACACACCACTGTGCCACCAATCACCTCACTGTGCTACCAACACTGCATACCACTGTGCCACCAACACACCACTGTGCCACCAATCACCTCACTGTGCTACCAACACTGCACACCACTGTGCCACCAACACACCACTACCAATCACCTCACTGTGCTACCAACACTGCACACCACTGTGCCACTTACACACCACTGTGCCACCAACACACCACTGTGCCACCAATCACCTCACTGTGCTACCAACACTGCACCAACACACCACTGTGCCACCAATCACCTCACTGTGCTACCAACACTGCACACCACTGTGCCACTTACACACCACTGTGCCACCAATCACCTCACTGTGCTACCAACACTGCACACCACTGTGCCACTTACACACCACTGTGCCACCAATCACCTCACTGTGCTACCAACACTGCACACCACTGTGCCACCAACACACCACTGTGCCACCAATCACCTCACTGTGCTACCAACACTGCACACCACTGTGCCACTTACACACCACTGTGCTTGTGTGTCACTGACACCCCAAATTTAACCTTTAATCCAGATTCTATCATTTAACTACCAGAGATCCTTAGGCACTGACAAGTACAATTACTTGGTGTTACACAGGGCATGCATCCAGAAACCCCCTTCTACCCCAAAGTGGCATCTTTTGATGCTTGTTACAAAATATATGATGCAAGAAATACTACCTTTCCCTCATTAGGTCCTCTCCTCTTTAGAAAGCCTCCAAAATGGTTATCATTTCTCTGGTCAACATCTGGAACAAAATTAGATGATAAATATTTATCATGGAGCACACATCTGACACAGACCAAAGTTAAAAACCTTTTAGTTCTATCATTGGTACCTTCATTGCCACTCTCTTCATCACTCAATACAGGACCATCAAATTGTTTGATATCTCCAAGAGATTGTCCAAAATGGGTCAAGTCTTCATCTTCAAGATTAAATAACCCAGCCTTTTCATGATGTCTCTAAAAAGTTGTAAATATTAATTGCTAGCATGCGTAGATTGAAAACTCTGATGTTTTGGGGTGAAGGCCAAAATGACAGATCTTCCTTCAAAAAATGTTTCATATATGCTTCTCAAACTCAATAATTCATGAGACAATCAGCCAATTACAATAGTTCACTCAATCACCTGATTGAAGTTGGATACTCCAGTAAAACCCAAAATATTAGATGAAAACCTGAGTGTTCATCTAATTCTTAAGATCTCAATTATATATGCAAAATAAACAAGTTGCTGTATGAATAAGTTTTACAAACACTCATGAATAAAATCTCATGAGGGTTTATTTTAATTGCATTTTTCAATTGAAATCACTCGATTGAGATGCCAATCAACAACCTGAAAACAATAAAACCACTTGACTGTCAGCCTCGTGCTTTCATCATGTTTTCTCATGTTTGGATCCCCTGATAAAACACTCAACTAGATGTTGATATAGTCTTCAATGAAGCAAGTATGTTCTTCTTAATTCAGAGGTGTAGCCAGGATTTTTTGTCAAGGGGAGCCAGGAAAAACCTGGGGGGCAGCTTAACTGACGAATATGAAGCCAAATTTTTGCAGGGGGAGCAGGGCCCCCACCCACCCCCTTCTGGCTACACCTCTGTCTTAATCCCAAGATTTTTATAAATCTCACCTGCTTTTCAGTGGCAAACCGCTTAAGCATTTTCTCTTCTAATGACAGGTTCTCGTCATACTCTCCAAATCTTTTGTCGATAAATGTATTAGCCTAGTGAGAATGAACAGAACAGACAAGAAAAACACAACTGTATTATAAAGACTTTGAAGCAAGGATGATCAATGAGGTTATCGGTTTGGAGATTTTGCAGCTAAGTTGCAGACACTCTTTCTAGCAAAACAACAAGCTCAAAGTATGCCAAGGGCAGTGGAATGGGGAGAGGGCTAGGGTGGCTATACAGTGTAGCCCTATATTTCTAAGAAGGGGGCTAAGCCCTCCATAATATCTTCGACAATGGGCTAAACAAGGCCTAAAATTTGCTGGGGGGCAAGGGCAGTGGAATGGGGGGAGGGGGGCTATAGCCCTAGAGTTCTGAGAAGGCCCCCCTATCTTCCACAATGGGGCTAAAAAAGGCCTAAAATTTGCTGGGGGGGGGGGGGTGGGGTGGGGGTGGGAGGGGGAAATACACTTTTTATCATTCTATTGACGCATTAACCCCTCCAATATAAAACATCTTCTGTTGATTGAAGTATGTGGCCACTTTCCTTGACAACTGTACTAACATTATAGGTACGAGCAACAAAAAAATAGAAGTTTTTTTTGTTTTTTTATTTAAACATATTTGAGCCCTTCCAAGACAGGAAAATGCGCTCATCAAGGGTGCTCAAAAAGCATGGAAATACCTACTTCCCACTTCTGCTTCTGTAGTATGTTGTGGTATGTACTGTATTTCTGTAGTCACTACTGAAGTGTGAAAGAAAGAATAAGGCAGTGACTTCTATTGTTAGATCTTTCTCATGTTTCAGTAGCAGCTACGGTATAAACACACAACAAACTACAGAAGCAGAAGTGCTATTTCCATTTTGACAGTCTGTAAAAGTAAATAAATGAGATAAAAGCCTCGTGGGTCATTTGGACCTAGAATAATATCCAATTGCACATTAACAGTTGCTAACAAGTATCTACCACCTTCAATATTTTCTTTATTGTAACAGGTATATATTTATAAAATTTTTAAATACAGTACCTTATTACGTTGTTTGTATTCCACCAATAAGGTCTTTTCACGCTACAACACAATAATTTTACAACTCAAAAAAATATTTTAACTTCAAAGTTTTGATACTTAAGTTTAGTGGCCCAAGAGTACTAAACATCAAAAAAATTTTAGGCTATAAAATTTTTGCGTGCTGAGCATACAAAAGCTCTGAAAATTATCTACGCTCCACAGTCAGGTGCTCTGCGTACAAAAAATCTAAAAATTTTGTACGCTCCCCAGTCAGGTGACGAGTGTACAAAAAATCTACATTCCCCAGCAAGAAAATGAAAATACAAAATTTCCAGATTTTTTGTCCGCACCCCACATGACTGGCTTTCGTACAAAAATTTCAGATTTTTTGTACGCTTCCCACCTGACCGGCTTTTGTACAAAAATTTCAGATTTTTTGTACGATTCCCACCTGAGAGGCTTTCATACAAAAATTTCAGATTTTTTGTACGATTCCCACCTGACAGGCTTTTGTAAAAAATTTCAGATTTTTTTTACGTTTCCCACCTGATAGGCTTTCGTACAAAAATTTCAGATTTTTTTTACGCTTCCCACCTGACAAGCTTTCGTAAAAAAATTTCCGATTTTTTGAACGATTCCCACCTGACAGGCTTTCGTACAAAAATTCCAGATTTTTTGTACGATTCCCACCTGACAGGCTTTCGTACAAAAATTTCAGATTTTTTGTACGCTCCCCCACCTGACTGGCTTTCGTACAAAATTTTCAGACTTTTTGTACGCTCCCCACCTGACTGGCCTTCGTACAAAATTTTCATATTTTTTGTACGATTCCCACTTCACAGGCTTTCGTACAAAAATTTCAGATTTTTTGTACGATTCCCACCTGACAGGCTTTTGTATAAAAATTTCAGATTTTTTGTACGCTCCCCACCTGACTGGCTTTCGAAGAAAAATTTCAGATTTTTTGTACGATTCCCACATGACAGGCTTTCGTACAAAAATTTCAGATTTCTTGTACGATTCCCACCTGACAGGCTTTCGTACAAAAATTTCAGATTTTTTGTACAATTCCCACCTGACAGGTTTCGTACAAAAATTTCAGATTTTTTGTACGATTCCCACCTGACAGGCTTTCGTACAAAAATTTCAGATTTTTTGTACGATTCCCATCTGACAGGCTTTCGTACAAAAATTTCAGATTTTTTGTACGATTCCCACCTGACAGGCTTTCGTACAAAAATTTCAGATTTTTTGTACGATTCCCACCTGACAGGCTTTCGTACAAAAATTTCAGATTTTTTGTACGATTCCCTCCTGACCGGCTTTCGTACAAAAATTTCAGATTTTTTGTACGATTCCCATCTGACAGGCTTTCGTACAAAAATTTCAGATTTTTTGTACGATTCCCATCTGACAGGCTTTCGTACAAAAATTTCAGATTTTTTGTACGATTCCCATCTGACAGGCTTTCGTACAAAAATTTCAGATTTTTTGTACGATTCCCACCTGACAGGCTTTCGTACAAGAATTTCAGATTTTTTGTACGATTCCCATCTGACAGGCTTTCGTACAAAAATTTCAGATTTTTTGTACGATTCCCACCTGACCGGCTTTCGTACAAAAATTTCAGATTTTTTGTACGATTCCCATCTGACAGGCTTTCGTACAAAAATTTCAGATTTTTTGTACGATTCCCACCTGACAGGCTTTCGTACAAGAATTTCAGATTTTTTTGTACGATTCCCATCTGACAGGCTTTCGTACAAAAATTTCAGATTTTTTGTACGATTCCCACCTGACCGGCTTTCGTACAAAAATTTCAGATTTTTTGTACGATTCCCACCTGACTGGCTTTTGTACAAAAATTTCAGATTTTTTGTACGATTCCCACCTGAGAGGCTTTCATACAAAAATTTCAGATTTTTTGTACGATTCCCACCTGACAGGCTTTTGTACAAAAATTTCAGATTTTTTGTACGATTCCCATCTGACAGGCTTTCATACAAAAATTTCAGATTTTTTGTACGATTCCCACCTGACAGGCTTTCGTACAAAAATTTCAGATTTTTCGTACGATTCCAACCTGACCGGCTTTCGTACAAAAATTTCAGATTTTTTGTACGATTCCCACCTGACAGGCTTTTGTACAAAAATCTCAGATTTTTTGTACGATTCCCACCTGATAGGCTTTCGTACAAGAATTTCAGATTTTTTGTACGATTCCCACCTGACAGGCTTTCGTACAAAAATTTCAGATTTTTTGTACGATTCCCATCTGACAGGCTTTCGTACAAAAATTTCAGATTTTTTGTACGATTCCCACCTGACAGGCTTTCGTACAAAAATTTCAGATTTTTTGTGCGATTCCAACCTGACAGGCTTTCGTACAAAAATTTCAGATTTTTTGCACGATTCCCACCTGACAGGCTTTCGTACAAAAATTTCAGATTTTTTGTACGATTCCCACCTGACAGGCTTTCGTACAAAAATTTCAGATTTTTGTACGATTCCCACCTGACAGGCATTCGTAGAAGAATTTCAGATTTTTTGTACGATTCCCACCTGACAGGCTTTCGTACAAAAATTTCAGATTTTTTGTACGATTCCCACCTGACAGGCTTTCGTACAAAAATTTCAGATTTTTTGTACGATTCCCATCTGACAGGCTTTCGTACAAAAATTTCAGATTTTTTGTACGATTCCCACCTGACAGGCTTTTGTACAAAAATTTCAGATTTTTTGTACGATTCCCACCTGACCGGCTTTCGTACAAAAATTTCAGATTTTTTGTACGATTCCCTCCTGACCGGCTTTCGTACAAAAATTTCAGATTTTTTGTACGATTCCCACCTGAAAGGCTTTCGTACAAAAATTTCAGATTTTTTGTACGATTCCCACCTGACAGGCTTTCGTACAAAAATTTCAGATTTTTTGTACGATTCCCACCTGACAGGCTTTCGTACAAAAATTTCAGATTTTTTGCACGATTGCCACCTGACAGGCTTTCGTACAAAAATTTCAGATTTTTTGTACGATTCCCACCTGACAGGCTTTCGTACAAAAATTTCAGATTTTTTGTACGATTCCCACCTGACAGGCTTTCGTACAATAATTTCAGATTTTTTGTACGATTCCCACCTGACAGGCTTTCGTACAATAATTTCAGATTTTTTGTACGATTCCCACCTGACAGGCTTTCATACAAAAATTTCAGATTTTTTGCACGATTGCCACCTGACAGGCTTTCGTACAAAAATTTCAGATTTTTTGTACGATTCCCACCTGACAGGCTTTCGTACAAAAATTTCAGATTTTTTGTACGATTCCCATCTGACAGGCTATCGTACAAAAATTTCAGATTTTTTGTACGATTCCCACCTGACAGGCTTTCGTACAAGAATTTCAGATTTTTTGTACGATTCCCATCTGACAGGCTTTCGTACAAAAATTTCAGATTTTTTGTACGATTCACACATGACAGGCTTTCGTACAAAAATTTCAGATTTTTTGTACGATTCCCATCTGACAGGCTATCGTACAAAAATTTCAGATTTTTTGTACGATTCCCACCTGGCAGGCTTTCGTACAAAAATTTCAGATTTTTTGTACGATTCCCACCTGACAGGCTTTCGTACAAAAATTTCAGATTTTTTGTACGATTCCCACCTGACCGGCTTTCGTACAAAAATTTCAGATTTTTTGTACGATTCCCACCTGACAGGCTTTCGTACAAGAATTTCAGATTTTTTGTACGATTCCCATCTGACAGGCTTTCGTACAAAAATTTCAGATTTTTTGTACGATTCCCTCCTGACCGGCTTTCGTACAAAAATTTCAGATTTTTTGTACGATTCCCACCTGACAGGCTTTCGTACAAAAATTTCAGATTTTTTGTACGATTCACACCTGACAGGCTTTCGTATAAAAATTTAAGATTTTTTGTACGATTCCCATCTGACAGGCTTTCGTACAAAATTTTCAGATTTTTTGTACGATTCCCATCTGACAGGCTTTCGTACAAAAATTTCAGATTTTTTGTGCGATTCCAACCTGACAGGCTTTCATACAAAAATTTCAGATTTTTTGTACGACTCCCACCTGACAGGCTTTCGTACAAAAATTTCAGATTTTTTGTACGATTCCCACCTGAAAGGCTTTCGTACAAAAATTTCAGATTTTTGTACGATTCCCACCTGACAGGCTTTCGTAGAAGAATTTCAGATTTTTTGTACGATTCCCACCTGACAGGCTTTCGTACAAAAATTTCAGATTTTTTGTACGATTCCCACCTGACAGGCTTTCGTACAAAAATTTCAGATTTTTTGTACGATTCCCATCTGACAGGCTTTCGTAGAAAAATTTCAGATTTTTTGTACGATTCCCACCTGACAGGCTTTCGTACAAAAATTTCAGATTTTTTGTACGATTCCCACCTGACCGGCTTTCGTACAAAAATTTCAGATTTTTTGTACGATTCCCACCTGACCGGCTTTCGTACAAAAATTTCAGATTTTTTGTACGATTCCCACCTGACAGGCTTTCGTACAAATATTTCAGATTTTTTGTACGATTCCCACCTGACAGGCTTTCGTACAATAATTTCAGATTTTTTGTACGATTCCCACCTGACAGGCTATCGTACAAAAATTTCAGATTTTTTGTACGATTGCCACCTGGCAGGCTTTCGTACAAAAATTTCAGATTTTTTGTACGATTCCCACCTGACAGGCTTTCGTACAAAAATTTCAGATTTTTTGTACGATTCCCACCTGACCGGCTTTCGTACAAAAATTTCAGATTTTTTGTACGATTCCCTCCTGACCGGCTTTCGTACAAAAATTTCAGATTTTTTGTACGATTCCCACCTGAAAGGCTTTCGTACAAAAATTTCAGATTTTTTGTACGATTCCCACCTGACAGGCTTTCGTACAATAATTTCAGATTTTTTGTACGATTCCCACCTGACAGGCTTTCATACAAAAATTTCAGATTTTTTGCACGATTGCCACCTGACAGGCTTTCGTACAAAAATTTCAGATTTTTTGTACGATTCCCACCTGACAGGCTTTCGTACAAAAATTTCAGATTTTTTGTACGATTCCCACCTGACAGGCTTTCGTACAATAATTTCAGATTTTTTGTACGATTCCCACCTGACAGGCTTTCGTACAATAATTTCAGATTTTTTGAACGATTCCCACCTGACAGGCTTTCATACAAAAATTTCAGATTTTTTGTACGATTCCCACCTGACCGGCTTTCGTACAAAAATTTCAGATTTTTTGTACGATTCCCTCCTGACCGGCTTTCGTACAAAAATTTCAGATTTTTTGTACGATTCCCACCTGAAAGGCTTTCGTACAAAAATTTCAGATTTTTTGTACGATTCCCACCTGACAGGCTTTCGTACAAAAATTTCAGATTTTTTGTACGATTCCCACCTGACAGGCTTTCGTACAAAAATTTCAGATTTTTTGTACGATTCCCACCTGACAGGCTTTCGTACAAAAATTTCAGATTTTTTGTACGATTCCCACCTGACAGGCTTTCGTACAAAAATTTCAGATTTTTTGTACGATTCCCACCTGACAGGCTTTCGTACAAAAATTTCAGATTTTTTGTACGATTCCCACCTGACAGGCTTTCGTACAAAAATTTCAGATTTTTTGTACGATTCCCACCTGACAGGCTTTCGTACAAAAATTTCAGATTTTTTGTACGATTCCCACCTGACAGGCTTTCGTACAAAAATTTCAGATTTTTTGTACGATTCCCACCTGACAGGCTTTCGTAAAAGAATTTCAGATTTTTTGTACGATTCCCATCTGACAGGCTTTCGTACAAAAATTTCAGATTTTTTGTACGATTCCCACCTGACAGGCTTTCGTACAAAAATTTCAGATTTTTTGTACGATTCCCATCTGACAGGCTTTCGTACAAAAATTTCAGATTTTTTGTACGATTCCCACCTGACAGGCTTTCGTACAAAAATTTCAGATTTTTTGTACGATTCCCACCTGACAGGCTTTCGTACAAAAATTTCAGATTTTTTGTACGATTCCCACCTGACAGGCTTTCGTACAAAAATTTCAGATTTTTTGTACAATTCCCACCTGACAGGCTTTCGTACAAAAATTTCAGATTTTTTGTACGATTCCCATCTGACAGGCTTTCGTACAAAAATTTCAGATTTTTTGTACGATTCCCACCTGACAGGCTTTCGTACAAAAATTTCAGATTTTTTGTACGATTCCCACCTGACAGGCTTTCGTACAAAAATTTCAGATTTTTTGTACGATTCCCACCTGACAGGCTTTCGTACAAAAATTTCAGATTTTTTGTACGATTCCCACCTGACAGGCTTTCGTACAAAAATTTCAGATTTTTTGTACGATTCCCATCTGACAGGCTTTCGTACAAAAATTTCAGATTTTTTGTACGATTCCCACCTGACAGGCTTTCGTACAAAAATTTCAGATTTTTTGTACGATTCCCACCTGACAGGCTTTCGTACAAAAATTTCAGATTTTTTGTACGATTCCCACCTGACAGGCTTTCGTACAAAAATTTCAGATTTTTTGTACGATTCCCACCTGACAGGCTTTCGTACAAAAATTTCAGATTTTTTGTACGATTCCCACCTGACAGGCTTTCGTACAAAAATTTCAGATTTTTTGTACGATTCCCACTGACAGGCTTTCGTACAAAAATTTCAGATTTTTTGTACGATTCCCACCTGACAGGCTTTCGTACAAAAATTTCAGATTTTTTGTACGATTCCCATCTGACAGGCTTTCGTACAAAAATTTCAGATTTTTTGTACGATTCCCACCTGACAGGCTTTCGTACAAAAATTTCAGATTTTTTGTACGATTCCCACCTGACAGGCTTTCGTACAAAAATTTCAGATTTTTTGTACGATTCCCACCTGACAGGCTTTCGTACAAAAATTTCAGATTTTTTGTACGATTCCCACCTGACAGGCTTTCGTACAAAAATTTCAGATTTTTTGTACGATTCCCACCTGACAGGCTTTCGTACAAAAATTTCAGATTTTTTGTACGATTCCCACCTGACAGGCTTTCGTACAAAAATTTCAGATTTTTTGTACGATTCCCATCTGACAGGCTTTCGTACAAAAATTTCAGATTTTTTGTACGATTCCCATCTGACAGGCTTTCGTACAAAAATTTCAGATTTTTTGTACGATTCCCACCTGACAGGCTTTCGTACAAAAATTTCAGATTTTTTGTACGATTCCCATCTGACAGGCTTTCGTACAAAAATTTCAGATTTTTTGTACGATTCCCACCTGACAGGCTTTCGTACAAAAATTTCAGATTTTTTGTACGATTCCCACCTGACAGGCTTTCGTACAAAAACTTCAGATTTTTTGTACGATTCCCATCTGACAGGCTATCGTACAAAAATTTCAGATTTTTTGTACGATTCCCACCTGGCAGGCTTTCGTACAAAAATTTCAGATTTTTTGTACGATTCCCACCTGACAGGCTTTCGTACAAAAATTTCAGATTTTTTGTACGATTCCCACCTGACAGGCTTTCGTACAAAAATTTCAGATTTTTTGTACGATTCCCACCTGACAGGCTTTCGTACAAAAATTTCAGATTTTTTGTACGATTCCCACCTGACAGGCTTTCGTACAAAAATTTCAGATTTTTTGTACGATTCCCACCTGACAGGCTTTCGTACAAAAATTTCAGATTTTTTGTACGATTCCCACCTGACAGGCTTTCGTACAAAAATTTCAGATTTTTTGTACGATTCCCACCTGACAGGCTTTCGTACAAAAATTTCAGATTTTTTGTACGATTCCCACCTGACAGGCTTTCGTACAAAAATTTCAGATTTTTTGTACGATTCCCATCTGACAGGCTTTCGTACAAAAATTTCAGATTTTTTGTACGATTCCCACCTGACAGGCTTTCGTACAAAAATTTCAGATTTTTTGTACGATTCCCACCTGACAGGCTTTCGTACAAAAATTTCAGATTTTTTGTACGATTCCCACCTGACAGGCTTTCGTACAAAAATTTCAGATTTTTTGTACGATTCCCACCTGACAGGCTTTCGTACAAAAATTTCAGATTTTTTGTACGATTCCCATCTGACAGGCTTTCGTACAAAAATTTCAGATTTTTTGTACGATTCCCACCTGACAGGCTTTCGTACAAAAATTTCAGATTTTTTGTACGATTCCCATCTGACAGGCTTTCGTACAAAAATTTCAGATTTTTTGTACGATTCCCACCTGACAGGCTTTCGTACAAAAATTTCAGATTTTTTGTACGATTCCCACCTGACAGGCTTTCGTACAAAAATTTCAGATTTTTTGTACGATTCCCACCTGACAGGCTTTCGTACAAAAATTTCAGATTTTTTGTACGATTCCCACCTGACAGGCTTTCGTACAAAAATTTCAGATTTTTTGTACGATTCCCACCTGACAGGCTTTCGTACAAAAATTTCAGATTTTTTGTACGATTCCCACCTGACAGGCTTTCGTACAAAAATTTCAGATTTTTTGTACGATTCCCACCTGACAGGCTTTCGTACAAAAATTTCAGATTTTTTGTACGATTCCCACCTGACAGGCTTTCGTACAAAAATTTCAGATTTTTTGTACGATTCCCACTGACAGGCTTTCGTACAAAAATTTCAGATTTTTTGTACGATTCCCACCTGACAGGCTTTCGTACAAAAATTTCAGATTTTTTGTACGATTCCCACCTGACAGGCTTTCGTACAAAAATTTCAGATTTTTTGTACGATTCCCATCTGACAGGCTTTCGTACAAAAATTTCAGATTTTTTGTACGATTCCCACCTGACAGGCTTTCGTACAAAAATTTCAGATTTTTTGTACGATTCCCATCTGACAGGCTTTCGTACAAAAATTTCAGATTTTTTGTACGATTCCCACCTGACAGGCTTTCGTACAAAAATTTCAGATTTTTTGTACGATTCCCACCTGACAGGCTTTCGTACAAAAATTTCAGATTTTTTGTACGATTCCCATCTGACAGGCTTTCGTACAAAAATTTCAGATTTTTTGTACGATTCCCACCTGACAGGCTTTCGTACAAAAATTTCAGATTTTTTGTACGATTCCCATCTGACAGGCTTTCGTACAAAAATTTCAGATTTTTTGTACGATTCCCACCTGACAGGCTTTCGTACAAAAATTTCAGATTTTTTGTACGATTCCCACCTGACAGGCTTTCGTACAAAAATTTCAGATTTTTTGTACGATTCCCACCTGACAGGCTTTCGTACAAAAATTTCAGATTTTTTGTACGATTCCCACCTGACAGGCTTTCGTACAAAAATTTCAGATTTTTTGTACGATTCCCACCTGACAGGCTTTCGTACAAAAATTTCAGATTTTTTGTACGATTCCCATCTGACAGGCTTTCGTACAAAAATTTCAGATTTTTTGTACGATTCCCATCTGACAGGCTTTCGTACAAAAATTTCAGATTTTTTGTACGATTTCCACCTGACAGGCTTTCGTACAAAAATTTCAGATTTTTTGTACGATTCCCATCTGACAGGCTTTCGTACAAAAATTTCAGATTTTTTGTACAATCAGGTGCCGAGCGTACAAAAATTCTGAAAATTTTGTACGCTCGGCAGTCAGGTGCCGAGCGTAGAGAAATTCTGAAAATTTTGTACGCTCGGCAGTCAGGTGCCGAGTGTACAAAAATTCTGAAAGTTTTGTACGCTTGGCAGAAGGTGCCGAGCGTAGAAAAATTCTGAAAGTTTTGTACACTCGGCAGTCAGGTGCCGAGTGTACAAAAATTCTGAAAGTTTTGTATGCTCGAGAGTCAGGTGCCGAGCGTAGAAAAATTCTGAAAATTTTGTACGCTCAGCATTTAGGTGCCGAGCGTACAAAAATTCTGAAAATTTTGTATGCTCGGCAGTCAGGTGCCGAGCGTACAAAAATTCTGAAAATTTTGTATGCTCGGCAGTCAGGTGCCGAGCGTCCAAAAATTCTGAAAATATATATATATATATATACATAATCTAGCTCTTATTACCTCGTTTTCATAAACTTTTCACTTTAAAACGAGGTCATGACTCATGAAAAAGGCTAAAACTGTCTGCCATTTCAAAATAATTTTCTGTGAACTTTCAAATCTTTACTGACCTTTTTTAGTCCTTTTGAGCGGGAAACACCAGGCTTTCCCCTCTCGTGTTTAGTTTTCCTTCCCAGAATCTCATATCGTCGTTTATTAATACGAACCTCGAAAGGATTCTCCTTCTTATCCCTTTCTTGACTTGAAGACATAGCCTGTTGAACTCCTTTGGCTTTGCTTTTCGACTTGCGTTTTGCCATTTTATTCCAAAATTTCTCACCTTAACACAACAAAAAAAGGTGTATTCCTTATCTTCTTCTATTTTGCACAAATTATAGGTTTTTCTCCAAGGAGTTTGCTGTTTAATCTCCCCTAAACGAATAATAAGTTGGTTTCATGTTCTGCATGCTCTTTTTCCGCCATATTTGTTCGCTATCCCCACTCATCTAATGCGATCCCCCAATATCCCACTTGTACCTGATGCCCATCTTCCCTATGTGTCCCCTATGATCCCCTATGGTGGTTATATTCCGAAAACACACATTTCCTTGAAACGCATCAAAGTTATCAATATTTTTATTCTGTGACGTCATCAAAATAAGTTATCGAGAGCAAAGAGGACTTGGACGTTTATTGAAAAACTGAGCTCCAAAGGGAGGCGTTTATTAGAGAGAGGCGTTTATTAGAGAGGCGTTTATTAGAGAGGGGCATTTATTAGAGAGAGGTGTTTATTAAAGAGGGGCTTTATTAGAGAGAGGCGTTTATTAGAGAGAAGAGAGGCGTTTATTGGAGAGAGGTGTTTATTAGAGAGAGGCGTTTATTGGAGAGAGGTGTTTATTAGAGAAGCGTTTATTAGAGAGAGGTGTTTATTAGAGAGAGGTGTTTATCAGAGAGAGTGTTTAGAACCGTTTATTAGAGAGAGGTGTTTATTAGAGAGAGGCGTTTATTAGAGAGAGGAGTTTATTAGAGAGAGATGTGTATTGGAGAGGTGTTTATTAGAGAGAGGCGTTTATTACAGAGAGATGTTTATTGGAAAGAGGCGTTTAATTATAGAGGTGTTTATTGGAGAGGCGTTTATTAGAAGGAGGTGTTTATTGTAGAGAGGCGTTTATTAGAGAGAAGCGTTTATTAGAAAGGCGTTTATTAGAAAGAGGCGTTTATTGGAGAGAGGAGTTTATTAGAGAGGCGTTTAATAGAGAGGCGTTTAATAGAGAGAGGCGTTTATTAGAGAGAGGCGTTTATGAGAGAGAGGCGTTTATTAGAGAGGTGTTTATTGGAGATAGGCATTTATTAGAGAGAGGCGTTTATTAGAGAGAGGCGTTTATTAGAGAGAGGCGTTTATTAGAGAGAGGCGTTTATTAGAGAGAGGTGTTTATTAGAGAGAGGTGTTTATTAGAGAGAGGCGTTTATTAGAGAGAGAAATTTATTAGAGAGAGATGTTTATTGGAGAGAGGTGTTTATTAGAGAGCGGAGTTTATTAGAGAGAGATGTTTATTGGAGAGAGGCGTTTAATTATAGAGAGGTGTTTATTGGAGGCGTTTATTAGAAAGAGGTGTTTATTGGAGAGAGGCGTTTATTGGAGAGGCGTTTATTAGAGAGAAGCGTTTATTAGAAAGGCGTTTATTATTAGAAAGAGGCGTTTATTGGAGAGAGGTGTTTATTAGAGAGAGGAGTTTATTAGAGAGAGGCGTTTATTAGAGAGGCGTTTATTAGAGAGAGGGGTTTATTAGAGAGGCGTTTATTAGAGAGAGTTGTTTATTGGAGAGGTGTTTATTAGAGAGAAGTGTTTATTAGAGTTGTTTATTGGAGAGAGTTGTTTATTAGAGAGAGGTGTTTATTAGAGAGGTGTTTATTAAGAGAGAGGCGTTTATTAGAGAGGCGTTTAATAGAGAGAGGCGTTTAATAGAGAGGCGTTTATTACAGAGAGGCGTTTATTAGAGAGAGGCGTTTATGAGAGAGGCGTTTATTAGAGAGGTGTTTATTGGAGATAGGCATTTATTAGAGAGAGGCGTTTATTAGAGAGAGGCGTTTATTAGAGAGAGGAGTTTATTAGAGAGCTAGAGGTGTTTATTGGAGAGGTGTTTATTAGAGAGAGGTGTTTATTAGAGAGTTGTTTATTGGAGAGAGTTGTTCATTAGAGAGAGGTGTTTATTAAGAGAGAGGAGTTTATTAGAGGCGTTTATTAGAGAGGCGTTTAATAGAGAGAGGCATTTAATAGAGAGAGGTGTTTATTAGAGAGGCGTTTATTAGAGAGAGGCGTTTATGAGAGAGGTGTTTATTAGAGAGGTGTTTATTGGAGATAGGCATTTATTAGAGAGAGGCGTTTATTAGAGAGGTGTTTATTGGAGATAGGCATTTATTAGAGAGAGGCGTTTATTAGAGAGAGGTGTTTATTAGAGAGAGGCGTTTATTAGAGAGGTGTTTAATGGAGATAGGCATTTATTAGAGAGAGGCGTTTATTAGAGAGAGGTGTTTATTAGAGAGGTGTTTATTGGAGATAGGCATTTATTAGAGAGAGGCGTTTATTAGAGAGAGGTGTTTATTAGAGAGAGGCGTTTATTAGAGAGAGGTGTTTATTAGAGAGAGGCGTTTATTAGAGGGAGGTGTTTATTGGAGAGAGGCGTTTATTAGAGAGAGGTGTTTATTGGAAAGAGCCGTTTATTGGAGAGAGGTGTTTATTGGAGAGAGGTGTTTATTGGAGAGAGGTGTTTATTGGAGAGAGGTGTTTATTAGAGAGAGGTGTTTATTAGAGAGAGGTGTTTATTGGAGAGAGGTGTTTATTAGACAGAGGTGTTTATTGGAGAGAGGTGTTTATTAGACAGAGGTGTTTATTAGAGAGAGGTGTTTATTAGAGAGAGGTGTTTATTAGACAGATCTGTTTATTGGAGAGAGGTGTTTATTAGACAGAGGTGTTTATTGGATAGAGGTGTTTATTAAATATTTTTATTAGTAGATGGGGCGTCTATTGAAGAGGGGCGTTTATTTGAAAGTGGGCGTCTATTGGAATAAATACGGTATAGGAAGTAAATAAATTAAAGCAAACATGGTTTTGAAATATCATTATATATATATAAATATATATATAAATATATATATATATATATATATATATATATATATATATATATATATATATATATATATAGTATGCATGCATGCATGCATGCATGCATGCATGCATGCATGCATGCATGCATGCGAACAAAGGACAGGAAGCTTTTTGTTCGCAGCATTGTGAAACCATCACTTCAGTGAATGGATGAAAATTCTTGAAGTAGACTAAACTGTTCCAAGTTAGTGACAGCGATACTTTGACGGACGTCGCTCGTTATACAACGAACCTACAAAACATTTTAATAGAACATTAGTTTGACTGCTTCCTGACTTACTTTGTTACCGTGTGCGAGCGTTGAATGACCCCGGTTGGTAAGACAAATTTGTAATTGTAATGGTTTTCTATAACTGGGTTAACTTACCAATTGAGTAAAAAAGGAAGCTTCTTTGGGTTTCTCGACGTATTTTTCGTAATTGTCAAGGTTGTCTTGGAGTTTCAGGGTCAGGGTGTCGTAATTTCCACGAATTACTTCAAGAACCTGTAAGGAATAATACGATATATGACATGTAACATGATTGCATTGAATGGAAGCATGAGCGTCGTGTGCTGTTAGAGCGCTGCCTCTCACCAAAAAGTTAAGCCCGGTTAGACGGGGTTAGTACTTGGATGGGTGACCGCTTGGGAATGACCCCGTTGTCGAGCTTGGAACCCATGTGAGTAGAGTTGTAGTTGATCTCTCCTGTGTTTCGAGTGTTTTTCGCCGGGTTCTCCAGTTTTCCTCCCTCCATAAAATCAACACCTACATCTTAGCTGTGATCCGTGGTCTGAACTGTATGGTATGGGGACTGCCTGGAGCGCCTTTAATATACCTCGACACGGCCACGTTGATCTGCGTCCTTCGTAATTCAGCCGCTGGCTACGAGTAAAGATGATTAGCCCGCAGTCCTTTGTCCTTTATATGCCGTATGACTTGTATAACATCTGATAATTGGAGTCTCTGTCTCTCTCGATCACTGTCTGTCTGTCGGTAGGTCGGTCGGTCGGTCTGTCGGTCTGTCTGTCTGTCTGTCCATCCATCTGCCCGTCCGTCCGTCCGTCCGTCCATCCGTCCGTCCGTCCGTCCGTGTCTGTCTGTCTGTCTGTCCGTCCGTCCGTCCGTCCGTCCGTCCGTCCGTCCGTCCGTCCGTCCGTCCGTCCGTCCGTCCGTCCGTCCGTCCGTCCGTCCGTCCGTCCGTCCGTCCGTCCGTCCGTCCGTCCGTCCGTCCGTCCGTCCGTCCGTCCGTCCGTCCGTCCGTCCGTCCGTCCGTCCGTCCGTCCGTCCGTCCGTCCGTCCGTCCGTCCGTCCGTCCGTCCGTCCGTCCGTCCGTCCGTCTGTCTGTCTGTCTGTCTGTCTGTCTGTCTGTCTGTCTGTCTGTCTACAGCTGTTTACAGTCTGTAAAGTTTACAATTATTAAATAATAGTTTTTAAACCTGCTCAGAAGTCAACGAGGATAAGTGATTAACTGCAGCCCAGGAGTCAATCTTCGGCGTAAAATGATTAATAATAGCTCTAAAAAAGTCAACCAGAAACACAACATTTAGACATCGGTTACTTATAAGGCCCATTAACATGGCGCAATTTTTTAATGCAACTTGTCTCGCAACGAGTATTGCCGTATCGTTGCACCGCGGTAAAGACCTACTCAATATGAACACGTTTTCTGATTGGTTATAAGGAACCAATCACATACCAATAGACCGTATGCATAATGACGTCATGGGGCCGAAGCGCGCAGTGAATTCTGGTCTTAGTAGTCATGTCGTAAATAGCCTCCCCTTGTTTCAATACGACACTTCACTTGAATATTTTGTACATTTATTTCACTTCACTATTGTTTTTTCACGTTAGCCCGCACACACTCTCTTACAACACCGTTTCGATCAACTCGTCTCAAGGTTACCCCTAGCAGCTCATTACGTCAGATCGTGTTCTATTGCGTAACTTCCGTTGAAATATATTACAGTCTCTGCCAATCTCCAACAGTCACGCGAATGAAAACATTTCAACATAGAACACAACACACACATAAAACCACCAGCACCTCCACTTCGTTTAGTCGTACTCGTCGAAGAAAGCACACTCTTGCCATGACTTTCAGTGCTGTCAAACGTCTGAAGACCCGTGCAACAGTTTTGAAAGAAACTACACCTTTTTCAGGTCAAATTCAGAAACTTCCAAACGAATTTCAGACACTTCCAAATGATATTCAGATTGTCCAAATGAATTTCAGACATTTCCAAATGATATTCAGATTGTCCAAATGATATTCAGACATTTTCAAATGAATTTCAGACATTTCCAAAATGATATTCAGACATTTCCAAAATGAAGCGAGAGGCTAAAGTTCGCTTGAACAGTAAATAGTTCGGATCAGCTGAGGGAACACATACACCTTTTGCCCTGCATTACTCAATAAAAAAACATCCAATTGCACTCGTTGAAATAACAACATCACTTTATTATTAGCGCGAAACGACATTCAATACCGCTTCTGTAACATATCAATAGCATTGATTACATAAAGTGCTATTTTTATTTCAATAAGTGCACTTGAATGTTTTTTATTGAGTAATGCAGGGCAAAAAAGGTATATGTGTTCCCTCAGCTGATCCGAACTATTTACTGTGCAAGCCTCTCGCTTCATTTTGGAAATGTCTGAATATCATTTGGAAATGTCTGAATATCATTTGGAAAATCTGAATATCATTTGGAAATTTCTGAAATTCACTTGAATTATCTGAAATTCACTTGGAAAGTTCTGAAATTGATCTGAATTATCTGAAGTTCGTTTGGAAGTTTCTGAATTTGACCTGGAAAAGGTGTAGAGTCTTGATTGGTTTGAGCAGCATCCAAAAGACGACAAAGAACCTCAGCACACTCAGTTTCGACAGTGGCCATGTTGCAATGTTCTCATTCGCGTGACTACTAAGACTAGAATTCACTGCGCGCATCGGCCCTAACGTATAATGAACATATACAACATTTGCCGTCATCATGTATATCCAAATTAGGTCAAATAAGTCGTGTAAAACATATATTTGACCAAAAGACACTAACCACCATCATCAATACTTTAGTAATGAGTAAAATTAACTATTGCTCATCAGTATGGTGAAATTCTTCTGTAGAAAATATTAGGAAAATTCAATTAATTCAAAACTTTGCGGCTAGACTTGTTACAGGAAGTCACAAATATGACCACATAACTCCGGCATTGAAGGAGCTGGGTTAGCTACCCATTAACCTATATTTACAATATAGAGATACTATCTTAGCATTTAAATGCATGAATGATCTAGCTCCCTTATATTTATGTAATAATTTTACCAGAAGAAGCCAAATTCATAACCGTGTGACCAGAAATAACAATGACCTACATATTCCAAAGTATCATACAGCAGCCGGTCAGAGAACATTCAAATATAGAGTGACTAAACTATGGAATGCCTTAGACGAACCTTTAAAATGCATTACTGATTTAAATCATTTTAAAAATATTTTAAAATTAGAATTATTAAAATTATGTAATGAATTCCAGCATTTAATAGGATATGTACTTTACACTGTAGAAGTTAGTAAGTTTCGCTATACAGTATTAAGATTTAAATAGTTATTTAGTTTTATATGATAATAATATTGTAATTTGTCATCGAAAAGCCCGTTTTGGGAATGTCAATAAAGTATGTATGCATGACGTCATTATGTATACAGTCTATTCGTTCCCACGCGCGTTACTGATCAGGGTTCAAGGTTTTTGTTTGAGTTAGGTTATCTAAACCAATTAAAAACCTTCTTATATAGTATTATATAGTATACAATACGTAGGTGCCGGGCCTTGCACCGTCGGTCAAAATTTTGCGAGACACATTACACGGTGCGACCTAAAACAGTTGTGTCTTAATTACCTAATATTCACCAAACTACCAGCTAAAGTACTAGCACATTGTTTTTCGTGTTTTGTATCTACTCCATTGGTCGAGGAAGAGTAACGAAGAGCTATAACAATCAATAGAAAAAACAAGAAGTTATAAATTCATGTAATATACCATATATGTGAAATTAAATTGGCATTGACAAAAGAATTTCAAGAACTTGTAAACAATATGCATCACAGATAACAATAAATTGACAAATGTCGATAGAAAGACCTTACCCATTGAATATAGGTTATCAAAAATCTGATGCACTCGGATTATCTCGTAGTACAGCTCGTCGTAACACGTCGGACTCGGTAGGAAGGTATCGCCGTACGTTATAAAGAGATTAAAAATGCTGACAACCTATATAGAAGGATGTAATTAATGGCTTTTGTTTTTAAAGGACGATCTACGAAATATGAGTTGTACGTATACACGTAGTACATCAACAACAGCTTTATTATACCCTATAAACATACACATATCATTACAAAGGCACAGATCAAAATTTTAAAGGGTAATGGCCTCTTGAAATAACCAGAAAAGCTAAAAATGCCAAGAAGCCAAATGTGGTACGTTTGTGAGCTTGGTGTAATGTACCAGACGTTTGGTGGACGTTCGTCAAGCTCAATTACTCAGAAAAGATTTCTGAGCCCCAGACAGCGTTCGAACCTGCAACCTTCTAATGAGTGGTTAGACGCTCTTACCATTGAACCACTGAGGTTCAGATGGAGAGCTAAGGTTGCTAATTCATAGTCATATCTGCTCCTAAGTGGAGCTTGTATATTTAACAATTATTCGCCGAAGGCGAGGTGAATAATGGTGAATAATAACCGAGACGAAGTCGAGGTTATTATTCACCGATATTCACTGAGCCTGAGGCGAATAATTGTTTTAGTATAAATACACATTTTCGTACTTTTAGAATCAAGATTTTCTTTAAAATTGTTCATTTCCTCGTCTGTCGCATTGACAACTTGCCTGGCGGCCATTTTGGATAAACGCTGTAGGTGATTATCGAGAATTAATCCGAAGTAGCTCGACCAATCAGCGCGCGCGATTTTCTATAATCACTTGTGTATTTATACAAAGAGATGTTAAAGTGATATGATAAGTTGTACGTATACATGTAATGCATGTGGTACGTTTGCGAGCTTGGTGTAATGGGACCAGTCATTAGAAGGTTGCAGTTTCGAACCCTGTCTGGGGCTCAGAAATCTTTTCTGAGTAATTGAGCTTGACGAACGTCCAACAAACGTCTATTAATCCTTTAAAGCCTGACGACGAGTCTTTAGTATTTTATTCTGGCTAACGCCAGACGATTTCAGCAGAGGGAGAGGTCCAAGGCCTCAAAGTGTTAAGATCTAAGAAAGTCTAAGTTAGGTTCAAGCACGTCTAACAATTGGGGTGTCTCGCGAGCAGATTTATACATTCGTTTGTTCGTTCGTTCGTTCGTTCGTTCGTTCGTTCGTTCGTTCGTTCGTTCGTTCGTCCGTCCGTCCGTCCGTCCGTCCGTCCGTCCGTCCGTCCGTCCGTCCGTCCGTCCGTCCGTTCGTCCGTCCGTCCGTTCGTTCGTTCGTCCGTCCGTCCGTCCGTCCGTCCGTCCGTCCGTCCGTCCGTCCGTCCGTCCGTCCGTCCGTCCGTCCGTCCGTCCGTTCGTTCGTTCGTTCGTTCGTTCGTTCGTTCGTTCGTTCGTTCGTTCGTTCGTTCGTTCGTTCGTTCGTTCGTTCGTTTTTTGAGAAAAACTTAAACACTTGTGAATCAATGTAAAATAGCCTTTTCGTATATATATGAATGTACCTTGCAGGCTAAATTAAAGATATTGACTTTTGAGACCAGTGTCGTTTCGTTAGCTAAAATAAATTTCAGGAAATTCATCAAGGCCGTCCACAGATTGTTCCACGAATAAGACAGTCGAACACGACATCGTTTCTGGTAGCAAAGTGTTCGATGAATGATACCAAACGCTTTACTAAAAAGACGTAAAGTAAAAGTAAAGTAAGACCTTCACTACATTGTAACACATGCTCTAGCTATACAAACCACTCTACTTTAATTTTTACCTGTATAAATCAATTTGCAGGTTTTTCGTCATGTGACTGACAACATACTCCACCATTAGATCTACAAAAATTACCATTCATTACTGTATATCTATACAATAGACAATTGTTTAGTTAGAAGTTCCCAGGGCCTTACGTGCTACGATTTAAAACGGTTATCCGAGAAGACTCAAAAATCTTATCATTTGCTGGTGTTCTTACAAAGGTAGCACTTTCCCACAGTTGTGGTCTGACTAATAAAAGAATTGAACCAGGTGTTCCAGCTTATAGACAAGTGTGCTAACCATTAGATCCCAATGACTCATGCATGGATTAAACAATTTTGCTGGTATATCATTTTCATTCAACAAACCTACCCAATAAAGCGCACGCGAGTGGTCTGGACGGAGTAGATGCGTCTGCATGACCGCTTCTGTGGTACATATGCTGAAAAATAAATTTCAATCTCATATATACATCACTTGCCTATGGCTACCGTAGAATCCCGAAAGTAGCGGCCCCTTCACTTTCGGTTTTATCTGCTGTTGGGGCCCGCTACTTTCGGGGGGCCGCTACCTTCGGGGGCCGCTACTTTCGGGGGGCCGCTACCTTCGGGGGCCGCTACTTTCGGGGGCCGCTACTTTCGGGGGCCGCTACTTTCGGGGGCCGCTACCTTCGGGGGCCGCTACTTTCGGGGGCCGCTACTTTCGGGGGGCCGCTACTTTCGGGGGCCGCTACCTTCGGGGGCCGCTACTTTCGGGGGGCCGCTACTTTCGGGGGCCGCTACTTTCGGGGGCCGCTACCTTCGGGGGCCGCTACCTTCGGGGGCCGCTACTTTCGGGGGCCGCTACTTTCGGGGGGCCGCTACTTTCGGGGGCAGCTACTTTCGGGGGGCCGCTACTTTCGGGGGGCAGCTACTTTCGGGGGCAGCTATTTTCGGGGGGCCGCTACTTTCGGGGGCAGCTACTTTCGGGGGGCCGCTACTTTCGGGGGGCCGCTACTTTCGGGGGCAGCTACTTTCGGGGGGAGGGGCGCCACTTTCGGGGGGGGGGGCGCTACTGTTGGATAGCGCTACTTTCGGAAATTTTTGAGACATCTCAAATTTACGCTACTTTCGGGGCGCCACTACTTTCGAGATTCTACGGCAATCCAATATGTCCAAATATGTTTCTGTTTAACTAAAATAAAAAGAAATCAAATCAAGATGATGCGGAGGTAACTTACTACTTTGTAGAGTGGCACGGAAAAAGTGATATTTGTATCATGAAGAAATGCATTAGCATATTGATCCTACACAATAGAAAGAAAAATAGTATTTCTAAAAAACAGGGGTAGCCTGTGTCACATCCCTAACTCGGTAGTAAGAGTATAAGGTCTGTGAACACTTGAGCGATTGCTTGTTCCGGCCGGGAGAAGACTAGGCACGATATTAGAGCTAAGTATGTTAATTATTATCATGCAATGCGATCAAATCCGCCAAAATAACATAGGTATACATAGGATTTTGGGTGAAGGAAAATTCGAGTGCAGAATGTATACATTTTAAGACCAAACCGGGACCAGTTGCAAAAAATGCAACTACACAGGCCTTCCGGCAGGAATTGAACCCACGACCTTGCGATTCTAGTGCAATGCTCTGACCACTGAGCCACGGAGGGCGTTGCCGAGAGCTTGATCGCGAGTTCTGTATATATAAGCATTGCACTAGCATCGCAAGGTCGTGGGTTCAATTCCTGCCGGAAGGGACGTGTAGTTGCATTTTTCGCAACTGGTCCCGGTTTGGTCTTAAAATGTATATATTCTACACTAGAATTTCCTTCACCCAAAATCCTTAGTACACGCTATGTAATCGAGTGAAATGTCCAATATTACTTATAACATAGGTATACACATATTACAAACCAACTACTGGCTCTGTCTCTCGATGTACCTCGTATTTGTTGCTTTAAACATGTAAAAGTGGGTACAGTGACCACAAAACTACGTCATTATGTTTTAAGGTGACATAAATTATTTCCCCCAAAACTTGGGATTTAATTTATACAAGAACAAGCAATCGAGTGTTCACAGACCTTACTCTTACAAGTTAGGGCTGTGACACAGGCTATTTATGGGCGGCTCAGGCAGGAATGAATAAAGATTACGGAATATTATTGCTGCGAGCCGTAAGGCAAGCAGCTCACTAATCTTGACGAGGTCTGGGCCGAGTTTATATGCGTTCACAAACTCGATTCTTAGGATTTCGTGGGCGATGATCTTCGGTATACGCAATGTCTACCGATCAGCGGGGGGCATTAAATTGTGCGCTACGCTACACCACGTTATCTTTCTTCCTCGAGGACGTTTCTTGGCAAGTTGGCATTGTTTGGCGCTGGAATATATTGATTTATTAAAGAGAAGTGTATTTTTCTACAATACTATTATACCAAACACAACTCTACTTGTTGCTGGAAGTATATATCAAGGCCACAAAAGGCTTAGCGACATTTCGAGGGGCAGACAGTGTATTTATACGAGTCCTTGTTCATTAATTTTTATATGACATTCCACACCATTGTGCCAGATGATTTCACTTAACATTTTAAGCATGCGACGTTATTGTCAACACTCACGTCACGCGTACAAAATTGAGCCATTAAAGATGGCAACAGCCGTTATTGCTGCAAATCAACAACCTAAAACTACATAGATTGCCGTTCTTCACTTCAAGCAAGAGTGCTGACGCCATCACTCTTTAATGGCTCGATTTTATACGCGTGATGTTCATGTTGAGGAAAATGTCGCATGCTTAAGCTCTTTAATTGAAAATGCTTCCGACGATAACAAGTATTTTACTACTAAATAGTAAATGGTAGCAACTCGCAGCACTTCACTTTTGATAAAAAACTTCTAGTAATATGGCACGGAATACTTCCGGTAAAATCACGCGCTGTGATTGGTTGCTGACGTGGCGGGATTTCTCCGTAATGCCCACAGGCATTATGAAAATTGTTAATGCCCTACTGTTGGAAATAAACAAAAAATCCTAATAAGAAACTTTCATTGCCGAAAAACGGCGAAAATAGATGAAATAGACGACGATGAACATTATAAAAGTAAATTCTAGTATCCAGACGAGAAAGAAACAACAGAAAATAACGCTAGTTCGGTGTTTTGACGAAGTTAAAGGAAGCGAAGACGAAGAAATACAAGATTGATTTTGAAATAAAAAGTGCTATATAATAAACTACTTTTAAAATAACCTCGACCGTTCGGTCTTTACGGTAAAATATTAAACCTCGGTCTTGAGCGTATTAACCTCGCTATCGCTCGGGCAATACAGCAAGACCTCGGTTTAATATTTTACCGTAAAGACCTCACTCTCGGTTATTAAGTAGTTAGTAAAGGTAATAAAGAGTAAATGTTACATGAAAAGCTTACTTCTGCAATACATGTTAGAATAATGAAACACAACTTGGCATGATGCGCTCCATCATCTCCTACAGCAAAGAAATTACACAACAGTTGCGCCTTTCATAAAGTGCTTATGAAATGAAATTTTCGCTAATTTCTTTATTTCATAATATAAAAATATAGAAATCGCTGATATTGCTACACATGCTCACTTTGTTTTTACGTGTTTAGAAAGTGCATTATTTTTATATTTAAACTTGCCAAACCGTAGCATTTCTTGAATTTCGAAATGTCAGCAAGGACTGAGACGAGTAACGATACCTGTGACGTCACAAGGTGGATCAAGACTAAACAAATTTATGATAATGATCTACCGTGTGACGTCAAATAGTTGTTGTGGCTGCGTTATTAGGGAGTTTGAGCAAGACAACGAAGTACGAAGACGAAGACGTACTTGACAGGTTTCCAACGTCTGCAATTATTCTGATTACTTTTTTTATCATTATTCATTATTCATATTGTTCAACGTCTTCGTTGCGTGGCCTTCGTTGACAACGAAGATATTGACAAAGTTCTTTGTGGTAAGAACGAAGTCAGAAGATAGCTCATCATTGTGACCTGGCACAGGATGGTCTAACTGCCATTTAATAAACTGTTTTGAAACTTTATACAATGAATATTTTGAATTGTTGTGCGTATCTGCTTGCAGCTTGCTTGATTTTAATATTCGATTTAATTTGGCTATATTCAGTTTAAGACACATTCAGCATAGTTCACTAAAAGAAACTTCTCGTAGTAAGGTCCGCTCATATTATTTTTCTCCTACGTCGCAACCATCAAATAAACACGGGTTAATACAAATTTCCCGCCGTAGGACGGACAACGGCTACCCCGGTCTATTGCGACCAAAATACGTCCTCGTCTTTGTACTTTGTTGTCTTGCTCAAACTCGCTATTGTATTAGGGACCCCTTAAGCAATCACAACGCGAACGTCACGACGACGACCCAAGTACAATAGTATTTTTCAACCAAAACAAAGCGTTGAATAATTTTCAGTCCCAAGAGTAATCCCAACACCGTCCTCGTTGCACATACAACGTCAACAGAAGCGTTTTCACGTTTTCAAGACGACGTTGTGGCAAGGAACAGCAAAAGTTGTTAGTTTACTTAGGCGTTAATCTAGCATACGTTATGTTGTCGAAGCTATGGCTGCCTTTTAAAGATCTTACAAAATACATAAAGCATACAATATACGATGTCCTGATCCGTAGTTTCTTTTAAATGTAGTAACTTATTTGCTGCCGTTGTCCTAACTTGCTTAAGGTCCCTATTGTTGACGTTTCACGGCCCTAGCTATTAACTTTGAACTGAAAAAAAATTAAGTGTTTTCTAAAGACGTAAATATTAAATGAACATATGTACGAATATCAGAATTTTCTATATTTTTATATTATCAAATAATATAAAAAGCAAAATTTAAATTTAATATCATCATATAATAAAACTTCTGGTTCATCATAAAAACACTTGGGATGGTGTCAACACTAGTTGAACAATACCAAGAAAACTGAAAGTTAATCTATCCTGTACAGAAGCTCAGATCTGAGCTTACTCTTTACCTCTTACGTTTACCAAAACAATTGATGAATAAGTTAGAAATGTCACAAGAAGGTTGGAAGTCTGTTGTGAAACTGATTCATCCGATATATGAACTGCAAGGCAAAATTAGCTACTTTAGGTTTCAAACATAAAGAGATGAACCCTAGCTTTTATCCAACCATTCATCCATCAACTCCCTTCATTAATTTATTTTCACATGTCTAGCCATCCATCTATCCATCTTTCTAGCCATCCACAAATCCATCTACTAATATTTCCTTCCTTTTCCTTTTCCTTCCTTCCTTCCTTCCTTCCTTCCTTCCTTCCTTCCTTCCTTCCTTCCTTCCTTCCTTCCTTCCTTCCTTCCTTCCTTCCTTCCTTCATTCCTTCCTTCCATCCTTCCTTCCTTCCTCCTTTCCTTCCTCCATTCATGCCTGCCTGCCTGCCTGCCTGCCTGCCTGCCTGCCTCCCTCCCTGCCTCCCTCCCTCCCTCCCTCCCTCCCTCCCTCCCTCCCTCCCTCCCTCCCTCCCCTTCCTTCCTTCCTTCCTTCCTTCCTTCCTTCCTTCCTTCCTTCCTTCCTTCCGTCCTCTTCCTTCCTTCCTTCCTTCCTTCCTTCCTTCCTTCCTTCCTTCCTTCCTTCCTTCCTTCCTTCCTTCCTTCCTTCCTTCCTTCCTTCCTTCCTTCCTTCCTTCCTTCCTCCCTCCTTCCCTCCCTCCCTCCCTCCCTCCCTCCCTTCCTCCTTCCCCCATTCCTTCCTTCCTTCCCCCATTCCTTCCTTCCTTCCCCCATTCCTTCCTTCCTTCCACCATCTCTTCCTCCACAAAACTTACCATGAGATGGTCTGACAACAACAGGGATGGGAGACGTTGGTGTTAATGGTGGTGTAGCAGAATGGGTATTTGGTGTCTAGAAGTACAGAAACATTTGTTTTACAAAACATCACATTTGAGACCCAAACAATAACAAGTCAAGTTTTTTCGTATGTTTTTGCAGTACAAGCTGTCATTTAGCCCAACAAGTACTTGTGACACACGTATTGATTGACTAGTTCCCAGGCATATAAATATCGAAAACAACCTCGGTCTACCATCTGAGTTCCAGTGGCTCAATGGTGAGAGCGTCTGGCTGGCATTCGGAAGGTTGTGGGTTTCGAGTCCCGTCTGGAGCTCAGAGTTTTTCTCTGAGTTTAACTTACGACAACTTGTACAGCAAAAACATACGGAAAAACTGTACCAACTCAAGCTGAAATCACTAATAACGTACAACTAACAAGTCAATTATAACAAGACTTACAGTGACATGACTCAGCACAGTAAAGAAATGTCTGTTGAGATGGACAGCTTCATAAAGTGCTAACAATACCATGTTATTGACACTGTAAAATGATAAAGAACATGAATAAGAAAACAAGAATTAGGTAATATCATAAAATCACAACAGAGATGTTTAAGCCAGTATTTAAAAAAGCAACCAAATTTGAAAAAAATATATGATAATTTACCTTATATCAAGCACTTTGCTTTCTTCAGCTACAAACATACTTCCAACCTAAACGTGCAAATGATTACATGCACAGCCTTAATTTGAATTGTTATATACCAAAGACTTTCGTTTGCCAAAGATGAAATCCTATTGGTCAAATCATGGTCACGTGTTGTTCAACAAACTCAATGTTTCTTTTTGCCGAGGGAAACATTGCACTGTTTCCCTCTGACGTCAACAATGAAGAAGGAAACAGTGCAATGTTTCCCTCTGACGTCAGCTTTAACCATGCGTTGTTCACGTGAATACACAATGATTATTGCATCAGATCAAGAACTTTGGACTTTTTGGAACATTTTGAAAACAAGAGCTGTTTCGAGCTTGTTTTGTACGAAATAGTCCATTTTCCAAAGGAAAGAATATCTATACATCTCTTCAAAGAAGGCCTGAAGAAAACCTGGATAAATTTAAAGCTGTTCTTTGTACTTGTTGAGTCTGGTGTATTTGTTTAGTTGAATTCAAATTACGAAGACAAAGTCAAAGTGTTTTGGTAAGTCTTTTTGCCTTTTGTAAGTTTCGAGTCAACTTGGTATTTTGTATTTTAAAAGTCTTTGGTATATAACAAAACGCTTGTTAACTTTTGCCTCGAGAAACATCGAGTTTTGCGGTCCCTCAGGCTTCAATGTCACCCTCGGGCTAAAGCCCTCGGGTGACATTGAAGCCTTCGGGTCCGTAAAACTCGATGTTTCCCTCGGCGCCAGTCAACAAGTGTATACTGTCATACTGGCAACCCACACAACCCTAATCTAAAGGCAGAGTACAAGTTTGGGCTGCCTGTGATCATATATAAACTTTTAAGTAATAGATACAGCATGAGCAGCCGAGCTGTATCTGATTTACAAGGCGAGCTGCAAGCGAGTCGTAGTAAATCAGATACAGCTTGGCTGCGAATGCTGCTTCTTTCTTAAAATACAAATGCATCTAAATAATCAAGTTCACCATCTATTTGGGGGATACGATCTGTTTTAGCCGAGAAAATCGGAGCTAAAGTTTATGTAAATCAGGACGATGCTGTATCTGATTTACGACCACTACTACGGTATTGATTTCTTTTGTGTTTTCGTCATGAATCATTAATGGCGTATTTTAAACCTATTTCATACTTACCATTGAGCTAATACTGGATAAAATTCCACCACTTGGTTGCTCTGATTGTATTGTATATTTTCTATGTAATAAATAGAACAATTTTTCAAATAATATTGACAGAAAAATGCAATGTTCAACTATAGTGTGAACAATAATGTGTTACTCCGAGTGACGAACCATACTGGACAAATAGAGAAAACTCTACTTGGCTCGGCTGGGATTCAAACCAGCGTCCTTCAGTTTACTATTCCGATGCTCTACCAACTGAGCTACAGGTCACGTTGGGAGCTGAAGGTCGAATGATGGTACTTAGGCTATTTGATATTTCGAAACAGACTAGTTTCTTCAATATCTAAACAACAGTCTTCATACATGACGATTTCGAATGATTATTGTGGCACGGTGAACTTGGGAGGAGAATAATAATAAGGTGTTACTCCAAGTGACGAACCATACTGGACAAGAAGAGAAAACTCTACTTGGCCCAGCTGGGATTCGAACCCGCGACCTTCGGTTTACTAGTCCGATGCTCTACCAACTGAGCTACAGGTCAAGTTGGGAGCTGAAGGTCGAATGATAGTACTTAGGCTATTTGATATTTCGAAACAGACTAGTTTCTTCAATATCTAGACAACAGTCTTCATACATGACGAGCATCGGACTAGTAAACCCAAGGTCGCGGAGTAACACCTTATTAGGGACTTTAAGATTCACGGCAACGGACTACGGCTATGGTAGAAAGTTTAACAGTGATATTGAATGGTGGTGTATTTATACATTCAAATTTCAAGATACATTACCACACGGACTCGCCTTGTTCTTAAATTCTTGAAGCGATACACTTGTTCAATCTATGTTAATCGCGAGAGTAAGGTTAAGCTTTCCCAAGGCTTCTGTAGTGATTAAGGTTTCGCGTTGTCTTTACAACGTAAAAATACTTTTTCTACGTTGTTAACAGAGTCACGACGGCATGAAAATTACTCTGGGGACCATCATTTGCAAAAGCTCTTTGTATATGACATAAAATTCTATTCTTCAAACACGTCGCCGTAGTCGTAGTCGTTGTGTTCTCTTAAAGTCCCTGTTATTACAGTATTCTCCACCACCCGAGTTCACTGTCCAATAATAATCATTCGAAATAGACTGTGAACTTTAATTTTAATTTTATATTGTCAAGAAAGCATCGCAAAATATTTACCTGTTAAACTCAGTGAGAACATCAGAAATAACACAACCAAGACCCTAACAAAGGTCACAGAAATTATAAAATTAGACAAACCTTAGTAAATACGTATTACCGGGATTTCAAAGTCCGAGTGTTTCTTGAAAAGGTGAGCCAAAGGCGAGCCTTTTTAATGCACGAGGGCTCTGTAATCCCGGTAAAGTCCGACGTCGAGTATTTGAACTGACTTCTCAAACTCAAAACTCCGAAGATACCTCTGAAACGTAATATAATTTGCCTTATTTCAAAGTACCAGTACTTTTTCTCCGATTTCAAAGCACTGATTAAACATAAAGTTCTCTTGTTTTTTGTTCATGAATTATTAATGAGTATTATAAATAATTTTCTACTGCTGGATAAATTCCAATGTCTTACATTCAAAGCCACGTCGTCATCAAGTATTGACAATTTTACAATATAAGGATTGGATGCCTGGAATTAAAAAAAATAAACGCTCATTAGTACCACATATATTGAAGAAAAAAAATAAGACTATTTATGTTTACTATAATGATATACAGTACATGTACATTAATTATATACACAAGGATATGTTAAGTAACTCACTTCATATTTTCTGTAATTCACTAGTAAGGTGAGAAGCATAATCGCCTCATATCCATGTTGTTGTCGACCAACAGGACTTGCAAGAATCTAGTAAAGATTGTGAGACCTTACGTTACGTGTGAGACCTTACGTTACATTGTGAGACCTTACGTTACGTTGTAAGACCTTACGTTACATTGTGAGACCTTACGTTACGTTGTGAGCCCTTACGTTATATATTGTGAGACCTTACGTTACGTTGTGAGACCTTGCGTTACATTGTGAGACCTGACCTTACCTTGTGAGACCTTACGTTACGTTGTGAGACCTGACGTTACATTGTGAGACCTGACGTTACGTTGTGAGACCTGACGTTACGTTGTGAGCCCTTACGTTACGTTGTGTGACCTGACGTTACGTTGTAAGACCTTACATTATATTGTGAGACCTTACATTACGTTGTGAGACCTTACGTTACGTTGTGAGACCTTACGTTACGTTGTGAGATGTGACATTACGTTGTGAGATCTTACGTTACGTTGTGAGACCTTACGTTACGTTGTGAGATGTGACGTTACTGACATTTTCACAATTGCAATGTGAATGAACAATTGAACATGGCCTTTCACGCGTGCGACAAATAGCACGCGTAGTTGAATTTGCGCGTGCGTCAAACGAAACAGCAAAGTTCACTACTCCTTAAACAACCCTGTACCCTACTTTGATGTCTGTTAGACTATTTGGCTGTACGTAGTTTGCTCACCTTAACTATTGATTCAAATACACTGTTAATCATGAGGTACTCCACAATTGTGTTTTGACTAACATTATCAGTAGCCTAAAAGCATAGAATAGCTCCAGGTTAAATGTATTGAAAAAAATGCAGTTACAATGTACACCCTTCAGTATTCTCCTCTGGAAAACACCAGCCAATTTTTCCTATCTATCCCCCACTGAATTACCCTGCGAGTCAGAGACCCTTTCCGACCCACGCAAGCTTCGGGGGAAAGTGGGCTCCGCCAACAAACTCGATCTTCGCCCCAAGTTTGGGGCGAGTCAGTCAGGTTTTAAACTGGTCAAACAAGTTCTAGTTTACGAACACGCGTAAGCAGGAAAATAGGAAGTGACGCGTTAGAACCTGGGCCCAAAATAGTATCTCGGTAACCGTTCACCCATGCTCAAAAAGAAATATCGAGTTTGTTGGCAGAGCCCACTTTCCCCCGAAGCCTGCGTAGGTCGGAAAGGGGCTCTGACTCGCAGGGTACCACTGAATTGGCCAGCCAATTTTGATGACCATGCACTAAAAGTGAAATAATTATTAATGTAGTGGCAAGTCCTTGATCCATCCATGCCTAAAGCATACACCCTTGTCTAGTGTTAAAGTCATTTCCAACTTGCTTTTGAAATTCGTTTGTCAACATTTGTTGGAAGGTTGGGAACCAGTAGGTACGGAAGTTCGCGAAGGTCATTGAATGTGAAGTTCGAATTGAATAAGCTTTGAATTGAATTCCTTTGGCGAAATCACGGAGTAGAAAATTATTTGTTGTATAGTGTTTGATGGAAATGAAGAATAATAGATACTTGGTTAAACAGAAACAAATTGCCGACTAAACTTTGTATCTATCTCGCAATGTAGTTCTGAACATTGCAACGTAAGTTCGGAATGTTCGTTTCAATTATACGTTTCGGATTTCAAAAGCAAGCTGACACTGACTGTAAATTATACAATCATGTACAGTACTGTTAGTAAAATCACCGCTCTCAGATCTCTCTATAAGTAATAAATAAATAAATAAATGAATCTTTTCAAATATTAGAAGTAATCAAAGTATAGTATATCTTACAGTTAGTAATATAAGCAGCAACTTCAGAGAAAGATTTTTCAGGCTTACTTTATAAAAGAAAAAAACAGCAAATAATGTTCAAATAATTATATACAACTTATATCTTACTATACAGACTAAATATTACTGCATGACTGTACTGTGCATAATAAAATATATCCTAAGCCAGCCAAAAACAGCCCTTTCATTTTTTCCCCTCTAGTACATTCTAAGACGTTACGCTACATTGTAAGACGTTTAACGTGGTGGAAATTTCAGCCAGGATCCTAAATAAGATCCTACCAGGATCCTATTCAGGATCCTGTTCAGGAACCTACTCAAGATCCTAAATAGGATCTTGTACAGGATCCTACAGGATCTTGTACAAGATCCTGTAGGATCCTGTAAGATCCTACAGGATCCTACAAGATCCTGTGTAGGATCCTATAAGATCATGTACAAGATCCTGTCTAGGATCCTGTAAGATCCTGTACAAGATCCTGAAAGAAATCCTGTGTAGGATTCTATAACATCCTGTACAAGATCCTGAACAGGAATTGATCCTGTCCAGGATCCTGAAAATAATTCTGTTTCTGTATAGGATCCTACACTGGATCCTGTTCCTACTTAACCTCCTGAAGAGAAATCTGATTCCTGTTCAGGATCCTGTTTTTTCTGTAGGATCCTGAGCAAGACACCTATTTCTTGTTCAGGATCCTGAACAGGATCCTATTTTTCTGTAGGATCCTGAAGAGAAGTATATTCCTGTTTAGGATCATAAACAGGATCCTGTTCCTGCGTAAGATTCTGAACAGGATCCTGTTTTTCTGTAGGATCCTGAAGAGAATTAAATTCCTGTTTAGGATCCTACACAGGATCCTGTTCTTGTGTAAGATCCTGAACAGGATCCTGTTCCTAAACAAGATCCTACAGGATCCTACAGGATCCTGTAGGATCCTGCCCAGGTTTTCCACTAGTATACTAACTTCTTATTAACCGAACGCGAGGTCTTTACAGAGAAATATCGGACCGAGGTCTTTTTGGTACAGACCGAGCCCGTAGGGCGAGGTTTGTACACAAAGACCGAGGTCTGATATTTCTCTGTAAAGATCGAGCAAGCGAGGTTAATAAAAAGTTTATTATATGGCATTTTGAAACAACAAACCTTACATTTATACCTTGTCATGATACGTACTTTAGTCAGTTTAGTGTGACCTCGAGCGTGTGACATAAACTCATCGTTTTCAATGTTGTTGCTTTTGTTGTCGTCGCTTTCGGACTCCTAAACTCGCTTCCAGATTGCTCTCGTCCCAATCATACATAATTTAGTCCTCAGGTTGTTGAATTCACAAAATTCTTGCGGTTTTCTTTCGTTGTTCAGTTGCAAACAACATGGCTGATAAGAAATTTGTTTTGTTCTTTTTCGTAATGGACCGCTGGTCCATTACGGGAAAGTAATGGACCGCTAAAAATGTTTCTAAGCCAATCACAGCGCGCTATTTCACCGGAAGTGACGCTTGCCATATAATAAACTATATTATAAGACGTAACGTTACATTATAAGACGTTACGTTACATTCTAAGACGTTACGTTACATTATAAGACGTTACGTTACATTATAAGACATTACGTTACATTATAAGACGTTACGTTACATTGTAAGACGTTACGTTACATTATAAGACATTACGCTACATTCTAAGACGTTACATTGCATTATAAGACATTACGCTACATTATAAGACATTACGTTACATTCTAAGACGTTACGTTACATTCTAAGACGTTACGTTACATTGTAAGACGTTACGTCAGATTCTGTGGCTGTGCGCTATCGAAAATTTTATTGTATCCCGTTAGATACTGAAGTTAAGACTTCTATAGTATCCAAAACGAAAATCTAGTATCCCGTGGATATCGAGATACCGCAAATTTCAAGGCCATATGATTAATTTACTAGGCAGCAATGGGTTAACTTACTCTTACTGTACCTGGTGATTCACCAACAAGAATTGCATTAAGGTGTTCAACTAACATCTAAAATACAACAATTTAGATAAATATCAGATTACCAGTGTCCATTATTGTACACTGTACAGTATAGTGCAGTGTACAATGTACATTATATTTACAGTCAAAATGGAAATACCTTAATTCCCACTTCTGCTTCTGTAGTTTGTTGTCTATTACTGTATTTCTGCAGCCGCTACAGAAACATGAGAAAAATCTAGCGGTAAAAGTCGCTTATTCTTGATTTATATTTATTTGTTGGTAATCGATTTAGGAGAAACATTCGTTATATTATGATTAAATTCCATGAAAGCTAAATTATACTTTTTATTCACATTTTTCAACAAAAAATTTTCCTCACGCTTCAGTAGCGGCTACAGAAATACAGTAATACAACAAACTTCCGAAGCGGAAGTGGGAAGGTATTTCCATTTTGACTGTAATTCTTATCCAAACTTATAATTGAAATATCCATTTTAAATATCCTGTAGCACATCTGTATCCTGATACTGTTTTGTCCTTCAGTATTTCAACAATCTTCTTGTGTCATACCGCCACCCGGACCCCTATTTCTATGACTGCTAGATTGTGTTGTTACAATATGTACCTTCATTTGTAACTCAGCCTCATCAAATCCCACAAGAATATTAATAATATCAAATCCATAGTCCATCATTTTTTTATGATAAATTCCACGAACCAATGTACAAAGGGTCTAGCAAAAGATAAAAAAAATGTTTGCAAAAGTATTACATTGCAATAGTCGTGTGTATTATAAAGTAAAGAAACATTGAAAGCTGCAACAAATTAAAAATTGCAGAAAGCTAACAGCAGCATCACTTTTTACTATGATGATGATGATGATGATGATGATGATGATGATGATGATGATGATGATGATGATGATGATGATGATGATGATGGTGGTGGTGATGATGATGATGATGATGATGATGATGATGGTGGTGGTGGTGATGATGATGATGATGATGATGGTGGTGATGATGATGATGATGATGATGGTGGTGGTGGTGATGATGATGATGATGATGATAATGATGGTAGTGGTGATAATGATGATGATGGTGGTGGTGGTGGTGGTGGTGATGATGATGGTGGTGGTGGTGGTGATGATGATGATGATGGTGGTGGTGGTGGTGGTGATGATGATGATGGTGGTGGTTGTGGTGGTGATGATGATGATGGTGGTGGTGGTGGTGGTGGTGATGATGATGATGATGGTGGTGGTGGTGGTGGTGGTGATGATGATGATGGTGGTGGTGGTGGTGATGATGATGATGATGATGGTGGTGGTGATGATGATGATGATGATGATGATGATGATGATGATGATGATGATGATGATGGTGGTGATGATGATGATGATGATGGTGGTGGTGGTGGTGATGATGATGATGATGATGGTGGTGGTGGTGATGATCATGATGATAATGATGATAATCATGATGATAATGATAATGATGATGATGATAATGATGATGATAATGATGATGATAATGATGATGATAATAATGATGATAATAATGATGATGATGATAATGATGATAATAATTATGATGATGATGATAATTGTAATGATGATGATAATGATGATGATGATGATAATCATGATGATGATAACAATTATGATGATGATAATGATAATAATGATGATGGTGATAATGATAATCATGATGATGATAATGATGATAATGATGATGATAATGATGATGATGATGATGATGATGGTGGTGGTGATGATCATGATGATAATGATGATAATCATGATGATGATGATGATGATAATGATGATGATAATGATGATGACAATAATGATGATAATAATGATGATGATGATAATGATGATGATGATAATAATTATGATGATGATGATAATTGTAATGATGATGATGATAATGATGATGATGATAATGATGATGATGATAATAATTATGATGATAATGATGATAATAATGATGATGATAATGGTGATAATGATAATCATGATGATGATGATAATGATGATAATGATGATGATGATGATGATGATGATGATGATGATGATGAACATGATGATGGTAATGATGATGATGATGATGATGATGATGATGATGATGATGATGATGATGATGATGATGATGGGAAAGGATGAGAAAGAGGAATAGAATGTTGATGAGGAGGAAGAGGAATAGAATGATGATAGTGCAGGTAAACTATGATAAACTCTTATATATATACTGTACAACTGTCATTATTCCAATATTCAGTGTGTACCTGTAAAGCATTTACTAGCTTCAGTGGATAATCTCCTTGTAATACTAAGCAACATTGAGCAAATAGAAGATTGATATTATCCTACAAAATTACAGAATAAGAGTTACAGTAATCACCGAGAACCAACTAGGCATTAAGCTACATGCTTCCCAAGGTGTATAACACCACGTGAAGTACAGTATAGGCTTAATGCTGAGGTTCACACTAATTTAATTCAAATTTCACAAGGTTTTCTCTTTATCTGTACTTCCCTGGGCTTTATACAGATAAAGACTGTGCATTTATAATGAGCAATTCAATTTAATTCAGTTTGCATGGGAGATAAAGACTTATGAATAACAAAGAAAACTGCGTGAAATTTGAACTGTCTAATAAAAGTTACTGTCGTGAATAACTGTACTTTAATATACAAAAGCAGGTCAACTGGGAGTCAAAGTGTTACTGTAACTGCATGGGCCTACACTATGCCTGCTCATCTCCCTAAAATACCAATTAATACACAAAACTTAGAAGTTGACATCAAATTACCTCTTACCTTTACAGTCATTAGTTCAGTGGGTGACATATTTTTTATTAATTCCTCAAGATATTCTGCATTAACCTGTTTAATAAGAGCAACAAACACAGATAACCCAGCACATTGGTAGAAAATAGGACCCTCCCACCTCCATGTCAGGATAGTCAATTTGCAGTCAAAATCCAACACTTGTTTACACTGGTTAGTATAAAATAGCTATGGTTAGTATAGTAATCTAATTACCTTTAATAAGAAAAACTCATGCCAGAAATTGTGATTCCCCAAACTGGGGTCTTTGCCCTATAAAACACAAACCCACATGTATGTCCTATTACAGTTCACAAATATAAAACTTTTATTTCAAATTTTCAAATTTTGGGTTGGTATATATAATACAATACAATACAATACAATACAATACAATACAATACAATACAATACAATACAATATAATATAATATAATATAATATAATATAATATAATATAATATAATATAATATAATATAATATAATATATAATATAATATAACATAATATAATATAATTTAATATAACATAATATAATATATAATATATATATATATATATATATATATATATATATATATATATATATATATATATATATAAAATAATACTGTATATATGCAACAACATACAGTTTATATACGGTATATTATGTATTATCAGGCTGTCAGCCTTGTCCAGTGCCATAAACCATATACCTGAAGCAGAGCATCATAGATTCCGACTAATTTCTCCTTGGGTTTTAGTCTGTGTGGAGAAGTCGGTGGTGAACGTGGCCCTCTCATTTTTGTATCCTTTTCAACTCGTCTCTGTAGTGTAGCAGTTTGATACTTGATAAAATCTTTTTTTGCCGATAAACTAGCAACAGATGACACAGTAGCAAACATTATTTAACCACCAGGCAAAAACAAACGAAAGTTGCCACCTTCATAGCTAAAAAATAAATTAAACAGGAACTCTGAAAAGGATCATCCTTCGTTTGAGATTGATACTTAGTTTATTCGTAACTACTCGTGAATACCCGACGCCGTCACGAAAGAATACGGCTATAGCCGAAGAAAATTTCCTAAGCTAAAAGGACGTAAAATATTTTAAATAATACTTTATTTAAAGCAAATAAATATTTTACGTGGTGTTTTTACGTGGCGTTTCCACAAAACTTATCTATTATCGCCATGAAAACTTTCAAAGAATTAAAACGACGCATACTGATTGGTTCCCGAGCGGTTGGCGTAAATTGTGGCGGGAAAATTTCAGCTGAGTTGATTTGAAAACTGAAATAAAAGCTAAGGTGTCTTTATTCAAATATTCTGGACAATAAAACGTGTTGGAACATTACGGTTGGTTTATTTTAAAGCTGTTTACTTTAAAACACGACTGAATAGAAGCCGAACTGGTGGGAACAAGAAGCGACACGAAAAAGGTAAGGTAATTTGGTAAACAGCATACTCCGAAGTCTGAAGACAAAAACAACGCTCGAAACTTAAAATTAAAATGAACCAATAGCCATATAATAAATTCCTTATTAACCTCGTTTGCTCGGTCTGTACGGGAAAGTAGTTTCCCTCGGTTTTATCACACAAACCTCGCTCCTTCCTCGCTCGGTCTGTGGCAACAACCAGACAGCGAAGACTAAGTAAGACTCCACTATTCATTTGTGTTTTAAAAAAAGGTAATGAAAATCACGAAGGGATAATTTCAGAATATGTTACAATATTGACAAAGAAGCCAATTGGGTATGCTTATAATTTTAACTTTTGTCGGACTCTTGGACCAGTCCAAGTATTTCAGTGTTTCCGCTCTTTTCCTGAGGACGAGCTCGGACGCCGCGCATGCGCAAAACGTTTGGCAGCGGTGTTCGGAAGTATTGTAGTGTACGAAGGCATCTTTACGCTTGGCTTTTCTAATACTAGTTCGTTGAATTGTCCAAAAGATTAGGTTTGCGTTAATAATAGACTTATTGGTCTAGTAAGTACGGGAAAGTATATCTGCGGCTGAGGTTTGCGCACGGCTAGTTCCCACTTCTCTTGCAATGTTTACTCTAGCGAATTCACGCGTGCGCAAACGTTTGGCAGCGGTGTTCTTCCGAACTCTTTCGACCACTTTACAACTTCGGTTCCAGTCTCGTCGTGAACAGTTACGTCACAGATCACGTGATTCGTTGGTAGCTCACTTTCCAATACTTAAGCTTGGGAATAACTCTAATTTCCTTCTCCGATCCTTGGCGTTTGAGGATGGGAGCCCCCGGTGTGGGATAGGCCATTACGTTGGGGTCAAGTTCTGTGGAATTTTTATACGTCATGAAATGGACACAACTTCAAAAATGGGGGCTTCCCGATGTGGCATTTAGTCCCTACCTACTCCTACCTACTTTACTATGGACAAGGAAGATATATAGAAGGGAGAGATTAATCGTTTATTATAGCATACACTATGCATCATCATATGCCATCTATTAGTCTTTAAAAAAAAACTAAGTTCACGACATGACTTTGTTCCTATATCCGATTTACGAAAATATTTATCTTACAATTATTTAATTCTCATAAAATTCCTAGCGAAGAAGTCATGCTTGGTTTCGTGGAAACTGATTTTATACAGAGAATATTGCAAAACACGACACTCGTACGTATTCTCATTTATCAAAAGTACGCTAGCTAGCTCGATCTATATACTGCAGCTATGAATTGAATTTCCAAGTTCCCTCTCCCGCAAGCCTGGGAGGGTATTTTGGGTCGATTTAAATACACGAATAACGGATCTGAAATATTTAAAGAATCCTAGTCACCCACAATTCCTTGCAAATATGCTGGCTTCAAAATCAGCTCATCCGACACAATAGAAAACTCGACCCAGTCCTATTTTTCAGATCAGTGATGGACTGCCAGTCGCCATTTTGTCAGGTTGGGAGTAATCTACTTGCAACTATACAAGCTGTTCTTAGGATTAGAATATATACATTTTTAAGACAAACCGGGACCAGTTGCGTAAAATGCAACTACACAGGCCTTCCGGCAGGAATTGAACCCACGACCTTACGATTCTAGTGCAATGCTCTGACCACTGAGCCACGGAGGGCGTTGCCGAGAGCTTGATCGCGAGTTCTGTATATATAATAAGGTGGTAATGCCAGGAGAGAATTGGGTATATTATAAGTGATATTGGGCATTTCACTCGATTACATAGCATGTTCAGGTAAATCCTTAGAACATGCTATGTAATCGAGTGAAATGCCCAATATCACTTATAATATACCCAAGCTGTTCTTAGTGTAATAAAAGTAGCGTGCTGCGTAGGCAGTGTAGAAACAACAATCGAAATATAGTAAGGTTAGATATACTGCCGAAACAGAGAACGAGGAGTCTAACGTTTCGAGCGAAGGCCCTTCGTCAGAGAGAAACGTGACGAAGAGAAACTCTGACGAAGGGCCTTCGCTCGAAACGTTAGACTCCTACGTTCTCTGTTTCGGCAGTATATCTAACCTTACTATATTTCAAGCTGTTCTTAGTTGTTCTCTGAGCTCCAGGTAGAACTCCACCCGCAACCTGCTAAATGCTAGCTAGAACTATAGATGGTAGTCCAAGGTTTACGGTATCAGGGACTTTAATATCTACGACGCGGCACGCTCGATGACGCGCCTTAAAAACAAAAGAATTCTTAATGAAAACAAAGTGAATGAAATAATTTGTAATCCCAAGCGTATATATCAATACCGTCCTCGTTCTGTATAACCTGGTTCTCATATGCCGCCGATGGTCGCCGATCGTCGGCGATTTGTGATTTAGATGCATGTTAAAACGGGAAGTGCAGCAGCATGTTAAGTAATAAAGAACAATGCAGAAAAGCAGTGCTTTTATTCTTTTACTTAACATGCATCTAAATCATGGGTCGGCGACGATCGGCGACATATGAGAACCAGGCTTAAACAACGCCACTCTCAGCATTTTTACGTCTTCAGAACGACGCGAACACGCAGAGAAATGAGAGCTGTTTCTTAACGTTCACTTCAGATCAGACACTACAGCCGTTTTAGCAAGAATTAACTTGAGCGTCTGAAGTCCTTAAACAAGTTTAAACATGAAACACGGCAATTAATTTACCGTGTCTTCATTTAAAGTGCCTATGAAGCGAAAATTATTATTGTCTTAAATGAAAGAACTCTCAAAACGACAAAGTAACATCTTTTGCAGATCTTCGTTTCCGTGCCTCGTTGTTGAGATATTTCAACATGAAAATTAAATACTTTAACGTCACACGTGTATAATGAGTGATCAGAGAAGGTTCGGTATCTTTGCTATTATCAAACGAAATCAATTAAAAACCTGTATGTCTAATGCTGTATACGAAATAGACGCACAGGATCGGCTTCGAAGTGATTTCGTTTGATAATAGCAAAGATATAGAACTTTCTCCGATAACTCATTATACACGTGTGATGTCAAAGTGTTTAATTTGCATATCAAAGAAACTGAAATATCTCAACAACGAAAAAAGGAAACGAAGATCTGCAAGATGTTACTTTGTCGTTTTAAGAGTTCTTTCATTTAAGACAATAATAATTTTCGCTTCATAGGCACTTTAAATGCATTGCTTTTTAACGATTTTAAGGCCGCGTCGTAGATCTTAAAGCACCTCAGAACGAGGGATGAATGAAGGCGAAAAATGACATAAAATCGACCTATCCTACAACACGAGTGCGCAAGGATTTCTGTGTGACTAGAATTCTTGAAATGTTTCTCTCCAGTATCTGTACAAGGAGCGCCATCAGCGTTGTTGTTGTTGTTGTTGTTGACTTGCTTGTTTTCGGCGGATCTCATCGGAGCACTAGATTCGTAAAGTGCTGTAAAAAGTGCGCCACCATAAAATATTTCATACAACCATTCTTCTTCTGTACATTATAATCAGTTTTATTCTAAGGTGGTCTGACGATGGATTTATGTTGGAGATGTGGTGCTTGGTTCCTTCTAGAAAAGTTAATGAACACTACAAAAAGTTAATGTCCACTTAATGAACTGCTACCATCCCCAGAGAGCTAGGAAATTGAGAGAGCGTAAAGGTCTGGCCAAATGCTTTCAACATCGCATTCAACATCATTCAACATTGTTGAACGACGTTGAATAATGTTGAAAGCACGAGTGGCCAAATGAATTCAACATCGTTCAACATTCATGAACGACAATTAATTGAACGCGGGCTACCACAAAAGCTGGAATCGACAATACCCCGCATGGCGCATGTCTCTGTTCAACAAGTTGAATGAAATGTGGCCAAATGCGTTCAACACCTTTCAACATTTTGAGAACAATAGAAATGTTGAACACGTGTTGAACGAAAATTTGAACATAAATATATTCTTCCTAAGGTTAACACAGAGAGATTTAAACGAGTATTTGTAAATAGACGTCTTTTTTGATTTTGATTGATATTTCATATGTTTCGTATTATTAGATTATATATAACATTGTAAATACTTTGTACTTTTTAACTATTGATATTGTAAAGCTCCTACGTTTGTTTAGGAGTTATGTTCATTAATAAAGACTATTATTATTAAAACTGTAGTCAGCAAATAGATAAGGTTGTCTGTGTCACATATGCCTGCATTGTGTTGTATACCACAACTTTAGTCTGTCTACATATACGCATTTTCTATTGGGATAACGTAATTTCCAAGAATTATATGTAACGAGTAAGGACCTTTAATTTTAGACTATATTTTTTAAACGCTAAGCGAGAATAGGCGAGTTTCAGGGTGTTACGCGCGCATCGTTTTGGAAAGGAATTGGCGGGCTCTTGGCGGGCTCTTGGCGGGCTCTCTACAAAGTAAGCAATGGCAAACAGACTTGCTAGCGAGCCAACAACAGCAGAATAACAGTGTTAAATATCCAGAAACTGTATCTATACTTTGTTTATTTTAAATAGTACGTTTACTTTGAGGGGAGCTTGCCAGTTTTTTTGAAAAATGATGCACGCGCAACACCCTGAAACTCACCTATTGCAAACATTCAAGAATTCGCAACCCTGAAGTTTGGTGAGCACGGCTGGCGATTGCTGTTGGGGCGCTGCCTCTCACTACTGCAGTGTGAAGTTAAGCCCAGCCGGACGGGGTTAGTACTTGGATGGGTGATTGGTACTTGGATTAATTCCCCCTTTTAAAAGACACGTCCTCGTGGCTGCTCTACAATATTTTACAGAGACTAACATAATCTACATCACAGATTCACAGTACTATACAAAAATATCCAAGATGGCGGCGTTCAATTGGTTACCCGCAGTCATGCCCGCAGTTGACTGAAATCAAGCTAGGATGCCCCCTCTAGTATTTATGTGATCTCTATGCTTTAAGATACCTTCGACTCGTTCATGTTAAAATTTCGATATATAAATTGCTCTTGAAAAGCCCCTTGTAGGAAGAAGTAATTAAAATATGTATGTATGTACGTAAGTGAACTTACCGATTTTTCATTCACTTCCACATAAACTGCTTAGACATCCCTGGTTCTTTTCTGGCTCTGGGGGGTGATCTCCTAGAAGGTCCGCCGAACGCGTTCCATTAGGGCCGAAAACATTCATTTCTTTGTAACATTCCATGTCGACCATCTTCGAGAGAAAACAAAGAAATAACTGTCAGATTTACGAACAAGAGAAAACTATTTTAATTTCTTGCAGATCGAAAATGTTAAAAGGCTAGGTTACTTAAGCCTGGTTTTCATATGTCGCCGATCGTCGGCGACCCATGATTTAGATGCATGTTAAGTAAAAGAATAAAAGCACTGCTTTTCTGCATTGTTCTTTATTACTTAACATGCTGCTGCACTTCCCGTTTTAACATGCATCTAAATCACAAATCGGCGACCATCGGCGACATAATGAGAACCATAGTTAATAGAAAATATACATGGTTTGGAAACCCGGCAAACTTCAAAGCGGTTAACAATCAAGCTACGATTCATCTTGAAAGGTATACGAAGGTGCCAAATCCTTTGTTTTAGGTTTATTAATATTTAAACAGTACGGTTGAGTGATTGAAGCCAAACGTTGCTATTGGATGATTGCTTCATTATACAGAAAACACAATATGTTCAGTAACCATGAAAGTGCAAAAATTTCCATAAACCTGAACAAAAACATAAAACAATGACTTTTGTGAGCTTCCAAACCATGTATATTTTCTATTAACTATGTGAGAACCACGCTTAAGGCCATGTCCACACTAATCGTACCGAGACCTAGTACAATTATAATTATAATAATTAGTATAATTAGTATAATTATTAAATTTTTTATAATTATTATAATTACACGTAACTACACGTAATTGTTAAATTTCGCTTTTGGAAAATTTGGTTCAAAATTCAGTCCATAAATCCAGACCAAAGTCCAGTTCAGTGTTTTCAATACGTCGAATGCGTAAAAAGGGCGAAATTTTAAAGACCAAGAAGTCACTAAAAATCAAGTACATATGCTCACCTCGTTTTGCCAAGGAATGGCGACGGATCCGGTGGCGAATTTTTGATAAAAACTATCGTCTCCATCGTCTAACCGTACTCCTTTCACTGAGGAGAACTGTTCGATATCGAGGACGTCTTTACAATACACAGCTCGGGGCTGATAAAAGAGGGAGAAAAAAACAAAGACAAGCCAATTTTCGTTACCAGCTAACTTGTAACTTGACCGGGAAACGTAACTGTACTTGTGACAAAGTCACTTGCGACCCTGTATACCTCTTCATCGCAAAATGTTGCGATTTAACAAATAAAACATAAAGCTCCGTGCATATGTACTCTTATAAAGGCACGTTTGACGTCATTTGAACACGAAAGAAGTTGAGCCGAGTGCCTTTACACTTCTTTCAAAAACTCATTAATAATTCATGAGGAAAACACAGAAGAAAATCATGACCGTATCGTATCTTTATATGTGATAAAGATTTCTCCTGATTTACATAAACTTTAGCTTTGATTTTCTCGGCTTAGACAAGGTTATTTTTCAAACTAACTCCGCCAATCAACTTACCAAGTGGTTCGTTTTTGAAGCCGTATAATAAACTCGCAGTTCGTGTTTTATCAGATATAAAAACACTCGGCTTCGCCTCGTGTCTTTATATCTGATAAAACACTCCTGCTCGTTTATTATACAGTACTTCATGTTCAAATGACGTCAAACGTACCTTTATAAGAGTACAAATGCACAGGAGCGGTATGTTTTATTTGTTTTATAAATAAGAAGAGGAAAAATCAAACTAAAAGTGAGGTCGTTTAGGAATTTGGCGGGCTTTTTACATAAATATGTTTTTGGCCCTTCTCAGAGCCAGAGTTGGAAAAAAGCTGCGGGTATGCGGGTACCACCCGGAGGAAGGTTTAAAGTGAAAACACGTGAAACAACACATTCGGTAATCTGAGAAAGTTACAATCAATCAAGCAAGGTGTCGAGAAGAAAAGCGATTTGCAGCACTGAAAACATTGGCTAACCAACAATTATGCAGCACTGGCAGTGGCAGCAGTTACATGTGTGAGACATGTACGCTGATGTCTGCTGTGATGTCTGTATCTTCCCAGCAGTCGAGGGTAGTTCGTAGGCTGTCAGTCAGCAGCGGTCAGTTATTAGTAGCTATTGCAGTATGCCAAAGCTTACCTATATAGGAAAACCTAGAAAACCAAGGTACTGTAAAAGTCACGCAGTATTTATGAACGTTGCAAAACACAAAATTCTCGCTATATATTTTGAGGAAGGTTATCTAAACTTAAAAACCCATCCGGAGGAAGGTTGAATATTTTTTCCAACTCTGGTTCTTGGGCATAAATATGTTTTTGGCCTTTCTCAGAGCTACTTTTAACTTTCATTAAAATAAACTTTCGGGCCAAAAACATATTTATGCCCGCAAACATCAACGGCTTATATTCTACTGCATGTATACAACTTACAAAATTGTCAGTTCTAAGGCAAACTTACATCAGGAACAAATGGCGGACTAAGAAGACCAGCTTCAAGTTGCGCCCAGTTAATATTTCTAAAAAATTGATGCCTCCGTAATTCTTCCCAGCCACCTTCACGACAGCAAAGTCGAGCCTTTGGGTCTTTTGAAAGTAACTAAAGAAGAACAAGAGAAAATGATAGATGGTAGTTTGCCAATGACAAACCATCCCTAGTACCTCACAACACATTCCCCGCCCTCAAAGACACACCGCCACCCCAAAAAAACACACCACTCAACGACACACCACACCACCAGTGGGAGATATCGTATAAGCGTTCTCATTGGCTTAGTGGTTTCCGTCTTGTTGCAAACGATTTTCGTCCCAATGTTGTCCTTTAGCAATGTTTTTGTTACGTTTCTCGGCCCGTCAAAACATGTTCTATTTCAACGTCAAACATAAACGTTTTCCTTGGAAACAGATTATGTTTCCCTTCGATACGTACATGTTTGTGCTCTTAGCCAATCCCGTCCTGCCAATCCCACGGTGTCGATTTCAAAACGGTTAACTTTTGAACTTTTTTTGACGGGAGGTGTTTCAACTTAGGTGCAAACACAGTAAAGCGCCGCACAGACAACCAAGTTTTCCTTGACAAGTTTTATTTGTTCGTGTGTACGACACAACTTGACAAGTTTTTCCTTGACAAGGAGCCTTGTTCAAAAGCTGGTCATGCCAGCTTTTGAACAAGGAAAATTGTTCGTGTGTATAGTCGTCAAGGAAAACTTGACAAGATCATCTCCGAAGCTTATTACGAGACCATTGCCGTCAAGGAAAACTTGTCCAACTGTACACACGAGCAATTATAAATTGTCAAGGAAAATGTTTTGGGGGAAAATTGTTCATCGTACACACGAGCAAGGAAAGCTACCAAGGAACTTGTCAAAGAAAACTTGGTCGTCTGTGTGGGGCTTAATGGCGGCAAACTCGCTTGTCGACGTTTTATATTTACCTGTGTGCATATATGTCTCGCATGAACACTAAATTTATCAGAATATTCTTCGGTATCTTCTTTTACTCTTCTCTCTACCTCGTCGCGTTTGACTTTTTCTCTTCTCGCTCGGAAAGGAGACTACAAGAAATGGAATTGAATCCATAGTTTGAATCCCTCGAATAAAGCGTTGGAGATGACTAACTCTAGGTTAATTAATGCATGTCACGAGTGGGCTATGGGATTGAACATCGTGAGTGAAGCTTAAAAGCCACGAGAAGCCGTAAGCTCCGAGTCCCGAGTGTGTTAAAATCTCATATCATGAGTGACCATTAATTAACCATCTTATATCCATGATAAACCCAAAATTACATGAGAAGACAATAGCTATGTAAAGTAAGTAAGTAAGTAAGTAAGTAAGTAAGTAAGTAAGTAAGTAAGTAAGTAAGTAAGTAAGTAAGTAAGTAAGTAAGTAAGTAAGTAAGTAAGTAAGTAAGTAAGTAAGTAAGTAAGTAAGTAAGTAAGTAAGTAAGTAAGTTGGTAAGTAAGTTGGTAAGTAGGTAGGTAAGTAGGTAGGTAGGTAGGTAGGTAGGTAGGTAGGTAGGTAGGTAGGTAGGTAGGTAGGTAGGTAGGTAGGTAGGTAGGTAGGTAGGTAGGTAGGTAGGTAGGTAGGTAGGTAGGTAGGTAGCTTGGTTGGTTGGTTGGTTGGTTGGTTGGTTGGTTGGTTGGTTGGTTGGTTGGTTGGTTGGTTGGTTGGTTGGTTGGTTGGTTGGTTGGTTGGTTGGTTGGTTGGTTGGTTGGTTGGTTAGTCTTTAACGCGTCTCTTGGAGCAATGAATTTTGGGTGTGTCATGGGATAATAACGATGCTTACCTTTCCTTGAATCATCTCGTATATTAGACATCCTAGCCCCCACCAATCGGGAGAAAACGTATATCGTTCGTTCTGTATAACTTCCGGAGCTAAATTCGACAAAACAAATTGCAAAAGTAGTTAACATCTAGACGTTTGAGAAAATCTAATAAATGGCAAGCGCCGAGCTTTCTTACAGTCAGTTTCAGGTAGATACAAATTTAAGTTGGCAATTTGTTTCTGTTTAACCAAGTATCTATTATTCTTCATTTCCATAAAACACTATACAACAAATAATCTTCTACTCCGTGATTTCGCCAAAGGAATTCAATTCAAAGCTTAATAAATGTGAACTTCACAATGAACTTCGCGAACTTCCGTACCTAGTTCCCAACCTTTCAACAAATGTTGACAAACGAATTTCAAAAGCAAACTGAAACTGACTATAAAAGCATCTTCAACTGTTTGAACAAGTAGGTCTTAAAATGTCTACAATGTCATCTATTTTAAAAATGCCCGGACAAAAAATTATTTCGAAAACTTTCGTACGAGAAAGCCTTATTTTTAGGTAAGTGGTAGGAGCCGGGTTCACCATGGGCGCCGCCATCTTGAATGATGACGTCAAATTGTTTCAACTACTACATACATGACTACCACAATTTCATCATCATGGACATTTTTGCTGTCATAGTTGGTACTATTGTTCCCAGTAAACCGCGAAACAACCATTTAATTAAAACTACCCCGGCCTTCTGAAATAGATCACGTGATACGATTTTCTCATGCTTGAAATTTGAACTGAAGTGGTCGCACCTTGATTGTTATTCGTTTACTCTCAACCGTCTCGACACGAGCAGAGCATCAAAACATCTCAGCGAAAGCTCTAGCGTCTTCAGAAAGATGAACAAAAGTATTTTCGTCATCCAGATACTGTAGTCGAAGTTGTTCTTCGTTTAAATACCTGAAGCGACTCATTTTGACTGTCCTTGACTGATATGACGTCGAAAATAAAATGAGTCTAACGTTTCGAGCAAAGGCCCTTCGTCAGAGAGAAACGAGGGCCGTCAAAGGCTTTCGCTCGAAACGTTAGACTCCTACGTTCTCTGTTTCGGCAGTATATCTAACTTTAAAATATAGGTAGATACTTACCCATATAGCCAACAGTTCCAACTCGTCCTCGCACATTGTCTCCTTCGGGTATTTCAATTGCAAGTCCTAAATCTGATATTCTCACGTGACCATCGTCATCTAGTAAAATGTTCTCCGGCTTCATGTCTCTAAATACGACAAATAACAAAAAATACTACTTAGGCAAATAAATAGATACAAATAAATATTGTCTTGTCAAATGTATTTCCAATACTTGTCATTGATTAGGCCTCCGCTAAACGTCGCACGAATTTAATTAAAACTAAACGTTATGCATAGTTAAACATTCTGACAATAAAAAACTATTACCAAATAAATAGCAACAGTTGTTGCTATGGCAACAATGACGTTTCAAAATGGCTGCCAATTACCCTTCAAACTAATTTAATTTGAAAAAAACTTTGGTGACCCCCAATTTTTTTTTCATTAAAACTTTTCTTGAAGTATGAGTAATCAATAGGCCGATTATAAAAAAATTCTGTAGAACGAATAATTTTTTTTGGAAAAATCATGTTTGTTAATTTTTAAAAAACTTTGGATCAACAGAATTTTTTTAAAATCGGTCTATTGATTACTTCTACTTCAAGAAAATTTTTAATGAAAAAAAAAAATTGGGGGTCACCAAAGTTTTTTTCGAATTAAATTAGTTTGAAGGGTAATTGGCAGCCATTTTGAAACGTTATTGTTGCCATAGCAACAACTGTTGCTATTTATTTCATAACAGTTTTTGATGTCAGGAATGTCAATGCATAACATTTAGTTCTATTCTTTTTCCAAATTGTTTATGCACGTGTTTTGGACTCTCAAACTTGTATTTTCCATTTTTCTAGAAACTGTATGGAGCTACCTTAACTTCGTCGATAATGCGACGCAAATGCGACGTCGAGTTAAACGTCGAATTTCAATCGAATTTAATTGTTTTTATAAATACGTGGACACCTGGATCCTGAAAACGACTTCTTGAAAAGACGATAATTCGTCGTGTAACTCGAACACGCATTATCGTCGCATTATCCGTCTGACTCAGACGAATTTAATAGGCGAGTTTCAGGGTGTTGCGCGCGCATCGTTTTGGAGAGAAATTGGCGGGCTCTTGGCGGGCTCCCCACAAAGTAAGCAATGGCAGACAGACTTGCTAGTGAGCCAACAACAGTAGAATAACAGTGTTAAACATCCAGAAACTGTATCTATACTTTGTTTATCTTCAACAGTATGTTTACTTTGAGGGGAGCTTGCCAGTTTTTTGAAAAAAGATGCGCGCAACACCCTGAAACTCGCCTATTGCCGAGACGAATTTAATTCGTGCATCGAATTTAAAGTGCTTATATCACTTGTGGGGTTTTAATGTATTTGAATAGAGCAAGAAAAATCAGTTAATAAGTTATTTTGCCGTTTTTGATTTAGTCAAATAGTTCCTGACATATTGGCTTCTGAACATGCCAATTTTCAAAAATTTCCGTCGTTCATTTTAACACATTGGGGGCCTGGGACTCAGGAACGAGTCAATTCAAAACAACTACGTTTCGGCTTATTGATTCACAAAAACACATATACTTTACTGAAAAACGGAAATGTCGAGCTCACACCCGTTTTCCAGTACGCACATTGATTCCAACTAAGAAGACGGTCGTCTTAGGTTCCTGAGTCCCAGGCCCCCGTGCTTAAAAATGAACGACGGAAATTTTTGGCGTAAGGCCCAAATTGGCATGTTTAAAGGCCTATATCTCAGAAACTATTAAACTAAATCAAAAACGGCAAAATAACTTATTAACTAACTTTTTTTGATCTGTTTAAATATGTTAAAACCCCACAAGTGATATAAGCACTTTAATCGAGTTATACGTCGCAGTTTCGTGAATAAAACTCAAACAATTACAGTTGATTTCACATTACTTTACCGCCGTGTGTTGCGAAGCCCGTTGGGAAGTTCAGATATTCGTTCGGAAGTTCGGAATTACGTTGCCAAGGTTGAAAAATTATCCAATCAGAATGAGTTTTGATCCAAAGCTCGCAATTTGCCTTGGATGATTTTCAACCTTGGCAACGTAATTCTGAACTTCTGAACGAATATCTGAACTTCCCAACGAACTTCGCAACACACGGCGGTAAAGTAATGTGAAATCAACTGTAAATTCGTCTGAATTAAATACGTCTACTGTGTGACGTTTTATAGCGCAGGTCTAACAGCGGCACGATTTTCGTACAAGCTCAAATGCTCAGAAAAGATTTCTGAGCCCCAAATAGGGTTCGAACCACTGAGTTATATACAGGTCAGTGGTTCGAACCATAGAAATAATAGACCTAGAATGCGTGCTCTGTCACGTGACAGGGGTCCAATTAAATTTTATTTTTCCCTTATAGATCCGCCATTTTGAATTTTGCAAAGGGGTGGGATAAATATACAACAATGATCGCCTCTCAAAATAAGGAATTGGAGGATGTTTCATAGGGATAAATTGGGTACATGCATGACAACAAATCAGCCACATACACAGCATAAAATAAAACAATTTGCAAGACACTTGCTTTATTAAACGTACTAAAAACTATAAGTTCAAAATTATATTTCGATCAATTCACCACAATTACAGAAAGCAACAAAAAGATAGGCTCATGCTAAACTTGAAACTCAGAAAAACGAAAAAGAAAATAAACTAATCAAATACATAATGGAAACTAGGAGAAAATCTTAAGAAAAACACGGATTTAAAATGTCAATATAAATAGATGTCGAAAAGACTGATGTATAAAAAGTATGACAGGTGCATAAACATATTTTATATTTCAAAAATCACAAGCTAGAAATCCCTATTAGATTGAATAAAAAAGAACAAAACACTTACTGTCTCCTGGATTAATCCTCCACCCACATTCAGTATAAATCACATACAGATGGGCAAGTGGGAATCATTCAAATATAATGTAAAACAGTAAAAACACTAAAACCATTCGTATTAAAAGGCCGCTATCGTCGCCATTTCTACATCCAGAGTTTGATGTTCGAAATGTTTTGGCGAAGGATATTGCATTTCACATGCCTTTATCGTTAAATTCACTAATCCAGTAAATTTCTCGGCGTAAAAAACAAAGAAATTCAGTACTAAAAAACATCCATCGTCCACTCCACACCGATCAACCGCGGCCGTGTCAGAAACTGTAAAAAAGTCCTAGGGCGAGTTCCTTTTGCCCTTATAAATCCGCCATTTTGTGGCGACAATTTTTTGACTGACAGGAGATAGGAGCCCGCATTCTAGGTATATTATTTCTATGGTTCGAACCTGCAAGCTTCTAATGACCGGTTCCATTGCGTAGAAAGGTTCCCTTTCACAAACCTGTAAACTATCCTTTTCGAATGTAATGCTATTATTCCACTAGCGACCTCTGCGGCATAAAAGTACGCTCTGTCTTCTTCAAAACCAGGATTACCCATATTGTGTACATGAAACTTCAGATCGCCACCATTCATTAGCGTCAACACCATACAAAGAGAATCCTTAGTTTCATACGCGTATGCTAAACTGACCTGATAAAAACAACAGAATTTCAGTTTGCCAGTCAAGCTGTAAGTAGTTGGGGAGTCCCCGGGCCACTACTTCAGTTGGGGGGCTGTTATTTCGGATGATAAAAAAGTGTTTGGAGGCGAGCCAGCCAGCCAGGGTACCGCTACTTTTGGAAATTATCGGAGGTCTCGAAAATTTGCCGTTACTCTTGGGTATAGCCGTTATTTTCGAGTAGCCGTTACTTTCGAGTAGCCGTTACTTTCGGGTAGCCGTTACTTTCAGGTAGTCATTACTTTCGGGTAGCCGCTACTTTCAGGCAGTAGTTACTTTTGGGTAGCCGTTACTTTCAGGTAGTCGTTACTTTCGGGTGGGCGTTACTTTCGGGTGGGCGTTACTTTCAGGTAGCCATTACTTTCGGGTAGCCATTAGTTTCAGGTAGCCGTTACTTTCAGGTAGCCGTTACTTTCAGGTAGCCGTTACTTTCGGGTAGCCGTTACTTTCAGGTAGCCGTTACTTTCAGGTAGCCGTTACTTTCGGGTAGCCGTTACTTTCAGGTAGCCGTTACTTTCAGGTAGCCGTTACTTTCAGGTAGCCGTTACTTTCAGGTAGCCGTTACTTTCAGGTAGCCGTTACTTTCGGGTGACCGTTACTTTCAGGTAGCCGTTACTGTCGAGTAGCTGTTACTTTCGGGTAGCCGTTACTTTCGGGTGGCCGTTACTTTGGAAATTCTACGGTATTTGAAGTGCTCCTATATTTAATCTTGGAATTTTTATATATTTATAATCTTTAGCGCTTTCTTACAGGAATTGTTAAACATTATCATCGACTAAAGTTTCCATTTTGATGTCTTCTTCTTCCGCAAAAGTTGGTTCATTATTCACAGGGACTGACGTCAACCCAACAGTGCGATACGAAGTGAAATAATGTGGAATAATAATAATAATACGAAGTCAAATAATGAAATAATTGTGTCCTAATTGTAGAAGTACTGGCAGACCTTTCTGCTGCTGAGAATCTGTATTCTCGCAAATTTCTAATTTTATGTCAATTTCTTTATTTTAGTAGTGTATACGGGGGTTGGCCTAGTTGGGACTTAGAGTCCGTTCGCTAGCCCCTTATCTAACTCACTTATCACTTTTGTTGTTTGTAACGTATTTGTACCTTGTCTTTTTTTTTTTATTGTATTGTATTGTATTCAGTGAGTTTGATTAAAGTTTCTGTATTGTATTATATTGAAATAAATTAAAAGTAGTGTGATGTGGGCAGTGTTGAAATGCAAATCGAAATAAAATAAGGTTTGAGCACTGCCGAAATTATTGAAAGTAGTTTTCTAACGTTTTGGGCGAAAACCCTTCGTCAGGCCCACGTTTCTCTCTGCATGACGAAGGGCCTTCGCTCGAAACGTTAGAAAACTACGTTCAATAATTTCGGCAGTGCTCAAACCTTACTATCTTTCGATTACGAAGAGAGTTTGCTCGGAACTTTAAAAATACATCTTTAGAGAATATTTACTCAATAGACCTTTTCACCAATAGTGGCGCCATCTTGAATTCGCAATGCATTGTGGTCTATCCATGTTATTAATTGTGGTTGGAGAGACAACGTGGTAAATTTATCTTCATAAATACTTTCGTGGCAACAATGTCTAAATATGAACGTTGTAATATTAGTAAAAGCAACAATGCTTGAACGTATAAGGATACATTTGTCATGAATCTATCTTTATACGTCCGAGAATTGTTGCTTTTACCAATATCACAACGATTATATTTAGACATTACTGCCATGAAAGTGTTTATAAAGAAAAAACGATCTCATTGTGTCTCAACACTACGCAATCACCTTTTTAATTACATGGAATAGACCACAATGCATTGCGAATTCAAGATGGCGCCGCTATTGGTGAAAAGGTCTATTCCTAAATATTCCCTAATGCGTGTCCCTGGGTTGACGTCATTTCCTGTTAACAATAAACCAACTTTAGCAGAAGAAAAAGGCATTAAGATGAAATTTTAGTTGATGATAATATTAAACAATTCCTATCAGAAAGTGTTAAAGATTATAAAAATATACTACCATTTGCGTTGAACGTTTAGCGAATAACTAGTTGTTTTCGAGCTTTGAAACAAACGTTGTCCAATGATAACTATACGTTTGACAGATCAAATCAATAACGAATAGGGGGTGTAACTTTCCGTTGTTAATACTTGTCATTGTTCTTCACACGGCAGCGTTTGCTTGGCACATAACTTGTCTTTGGCTTAATTGTGAGAATTGGAATGATCAGCGAACGAAGATCGTCTGATGAGGGTAATTCACTTCGATGTGACCTGTCAAATACATTTATTTTGTATTCCATGTTTGTCGCGGCCCGTGAGAAACTATCAACACAACGTTGAAACTTGAAACGGAAGCAATAACAATGGAAAGTTACACCCCCTATATTCGTTATTGATTTGATCTGGCAAACGTATAGTTGTCATTGGATAACGTTTGTTTCAATAAAACTCAAAAACTCTAGTTATTGGCTAAACGCTTGAACGCAAATGGGAGTAAAAAGCACAAACATAAGATAGGCAAAAACTTGACAAAAAATAAGTTAACTCACCACAAATTTACAATCCACTTTTTCAAGAAGTTGTTTTTCATTTAAGGCCATCGTTTCACCTTTTCTCCTTTTAATTCTCTTTTTTTCCAGCTTTTTCATCGCGTACATTTTGCCACTAATTTTACTTTGACATGCACAAACCTTAAAACACATAGCCATTAATTTTAAAATCTCACTTTGATGAATGTTTTGAGAGGAGACAGTATTTTGCCCAGCTCCAGCACAAACAAATAAAAATTATTTAAAGTACTAGTTCTCTTATGAAAATATTGTTGGTGATGTTGTTGCATATAATCTTAAAGATATTATGGTAGGTAATTCTGCAAACTTTTATTTCAAAATTCTCCATACCAAATTGGTATTTTACATGTGATTAGTTTGTATTTTGGAGCACCGCCGTTAAAGTGGCTGAGCTTGAGAAGAATGAGTTGAGGAAGCTAATATGATATCATAGACTCAACAAAAACAAAACATCATAATTGTTCTTGTCAACAAACATTCTCGTCCCCAGAGCCTCTCCCGTGCTGGCATGCGGTAAAGGCTCTGGGGGAATCCATATATCATTGCGATCTGATTGGTTGTTCAAATTCAAGGGCCTATATATAATGGAGCTTGTTTATAATTATAAATAAACAATATTTGAAACACGAAAACTGACAACGAAGCACAATTCTAATCATAATTCTAATCCGAACAATTTAATCGAACGTTTATCAAAGCAATCAACCTGTTTCCCCTTATATAATTAAATCAAACACAGAAGACAGATAGCAATTTGAAACACTGATAGACGATCGACCAAACACTGCAGGCTGTTTGCGCATGGTACATATTAAGAATCTCAATGAAATATACAAGTCAAATATAAACGAACGGTGCAACAAATTAAAGAGAACTACCTTCACCAAAAGAGGCCGTAAATATGAAGAAATTCCGACGTGGCTCTAATTTGCCAAGCCCTGAAGCGAACTGGTATTAAAATTTTAATGTCTTCTGTCCCACAGAGTAAACATGGCGATGAGCCACGCTTGACAAATACCTTCTTCGAACGGAATGTACCACAATCACAACTGTTCTAAAGTCAAACGAGTTAATACAAGGCAGCCAAATCGCCAGAATCGAAAACGAAAGGAAAATTTATATTCAAAACAACTGTTGATGATCTCGTGTCCAAGTCCCAAACCGTGAACTTAAACGCATGCGCTTTTGAAAGAACACCAAAGAATCTTGGTGTTCCGGTTCAGATTCTCCCAGAGCCTTTTCCGCGTGCCAGCACGGGAGAGGCTCTGGGGATGAGAATAGTCAACAAAAGGGTCATTGTTGTTATAGTCTATGATGTCATAAGCTTCCTCAACTCATTCTTCTCAAGCCCAGCCACTTTAATGGTGGCTCCAAAGTACAAACTTCACACGTAAAATACTATTGTTCCCAGTAAACCGCGAAACAACCATTTAATTATTAAAACTACCCCGGCCTGTCTGAAATAGATCACGTCATATGATTTTCTCATGCTTGAAATTTGAACTGAAGTGGCCGCACCTTGATTGTTATTCCTTTACTCTCAACCGTCTCAACACAAGCAGAGCATCAAAACATCTCAGCGAAAGGTCTAGCATCTTCAGAAAGATGAACAGAAGTATTTTCGTCATCCAGATACTGTAGTTGAAGTTGTTCTTCGTTTAATAAATTACCTGAAGCGACTCATTTTGACTGTCCTTGACTGATGAGTCGCTTAGCCAGAACCGTTGTGTTTTCACACAAGAAGAACACAACAGTGACAGTGATCACGTGACGGTTTTCTGAATGCTTCAAACTAACCAACCACCTTCTTCCGGTGGCTATGTAAAACTATGGTGTTCGCGGTCTAACTCAGGGAACAATTTAAGTTTAAATAATGGATTAGAAAGTTACTAACCTCTCCAAAACCACCTTTGCCCAGCACACGATAATGTCGAAATAATTTCTTGGTCACTGGTTGCCTAAGTAAAATAAAGCAAAATTACAAAAAATTGTGAAAACATTTCCAATTGTCTGCTGCACACAAAAATTAATATATTGTCACATTCATAATATAATTGGTGACAAAGTTAAATTTAAATTTTGATATAAATGGAAATTAAGGGTGCTGAGGTGGGGAAAGAACAATTGGCTCAGAGAGGAGAAGACCTTTGCCATCAATTTTCAGGCAATAAACTGAAACCAACAATTCATATTTACCTTTCTAAGTATTTCCATTGCAAATATCGGTCAAAGAACATGGAGTTCTTAAATTCTTCAAAAGGCTCTCCACCAAAGTAACATTCAATTGAGCTAAACAGATAAAATAAAATAATAATTATAAGGGCAACCTGTTTCTAAAACATAGCATATTTATGTACTGACTAACTATTGCAAAATTAACACTTTGAGGCCAGTGGACCTCTCCCTGTGCTGAATAAAATCATCTAGCATTTAAGCCAGAATAAAATACTCTGGCATTAGCTAGAATAAACTACTAAAGATGCATCTTCAGGCTTCAAAGTGTTAAAGAGATAGGTTTTAACACTTTGAGGGCTCAGACCTCTCCCTGTGTTGAATAAAATTATCTGGTGTTGCCAGAATAAAATACTCTGGCATTAGCCAGAATAAAATACTCTGGCATTAGCCAGAATGAAATACTAAAGACTCATCCTCAGGCTTCAAAGTGTTAATTTATAGGGTTTCAGATTATTACGGTCCTTATTGTATTCGAGTGTGGCTCATACACAAAATATTTACAGTATATCACATACCAAAAGCAATATTTTGCACACTGAATCAAAGTTCGGCATAATTATACCTTTTGCATGAACTAAAAAGTTCAGGTGGTGTTTCACTATGGGAATATAGAACATTGAATTCCTCTATCGCCTCTTTGTCGATGATTCCTTCCAATAAACTGCTATCCTGTTAATAAAAAAAGAATTTTAAATAAAACTACAGACTATAATTACTAAAACAAAATACATATTAAAATTGTTTTTATGCAGAAAGTAATTAAAGTGCAAGGATACATGCAAGATTTTAGAAATGGTAAAAGGAAAACCAAGTGTTGGAACAATTTTAATTGCCAAGGAGAACCCTGACATGAATGGGTTAACTGGTGTAGATCTGCGCATCTCTCTTGTCATCTCGGGCCATTGAAAGCTGAGCCCAACCAAAAACAACCCTTTTGACTTTGTAATCTTATGATCTAATGCCAAATCATTTTACTTGTCAGAGCAAGAACCAATTATAGTGCACTTATAACATGCAATCCTGTACAATTTGCGTGCTAAAGTTGATTTTTTTTAAAAAATTTTTGGTTGACTAAATGTTAACTATTGGAAAATGATGGGGTTCAAATTTTCAACCTTTCAATATACTGGGGGGTTGAGGGGTCAGAGACATGGCTTGAAAATGCAGTTCAAATTTTCCGAGCTCGCAACCCCCTGTATATCAAAAGTCAAACATCTGAACCCCATCATTTTCTGATAGTTCGACATCTAGTCCGAACTCAAAAAAGAAATAAAATCAACTTTAGCACGAAAATCCTACAAAAATCCTTATTTTGATAAGAACCCAAGCAGATGTTAACTGCAATAGCTACTAAACCATTAACGAGATCATAACACAAAACCTAAACAGTACACGCATTTATGATGAGAAACTAGAAACAATGTGATAGAGAGTGTAAGATCAGAAATCTGATAACATTAGGAACACACACTGTTTTTCAATTTAGTCATTGGATGTGTTCCCATAATTGTTTGCCATAATAGTAAATACACTGTAATTGTCTCTGAGATGATGCTAAAAAGGCCAAGAAGATCTTTTTAACTACTGTTTGCCATCCAAACTATCTGTTAAATGTCTTGTAATTTATAAATTTATAAATGTCACTATCTAACAGATAGATGCTCAGTACTGGATAATTTTTGGTAGCATCGTTATATGGGTGTACTGCATTTCAATGTGGCTAATGTTGAATTTTATACCCACCAAGTAAGACATTTTAGACAGAAAGTACTGTACTAAATAGAAGAATTTGAGATGCCACCATGTAGTAAAGCTAATACTAAACTAAACTAAACTAAACTAAGTTATATTTAAACTAGATAACTCTATCAGTTATATCTAAACTGTTCTCCCTAGAGGTCCAGTAAGGGCCATCCCTCATTGGTCCAGTGTTACTACAGGAGGAAACCAGAGTACTCGGGGGAAACCTGCGATGTTTGGTAGGGTCAAACTGGAAGCACTCTTCTTACACACTAAAGTTATTTACAATTAGATGCAACCTTCACATTGATCCTATGCAGAAACTTATATCATTCTTAAAAATAGGTACCCATGTGTAGGGCTACAAAAATAGCCAAGCACACAAGCTAATAATTAACAGCTGCAGAAAATATTCTCAGTCACAGCTGCAGGAAGACCAAGTGATGGTCTGACAATGGCTAAAGTTAAAATATTACCATTTCACCTTTTGTCTTGCTTTTGATTCATATTTTGAATTTTTCAAAATGTTCATTTTCAGATTAAATTTTTTATATTATTTTTTTAAATTGTCAGCTTGCTCTAACTTTTGATCTCCTGATAATGATATAACTATTAAATTAAAGCACCTCATACCTAGTCTCCCTCGCAGCCGCCGTTGTTAGGGTCGCCGTCCCAAACTCGCTCCCCACCAGCTGGTGGGGAGCGAGTTTGGGACGGCGACCCTAACAACGGCTGCGAGGGAGACTACCTCATACCTTAATGGAAATCTTTCAGTCAAATGGTTACTGGGGGGGGGGGGAGCATTGCATGGGCAGGGTTAGAAAAACAAAAATAAGTCACTACATGTATTTTCCTTGATTTTTAATAGTAATATCAACAAAAAATGTAATTACAGTCACTGTCAGTAATTGTGTGCTCTACTGTATTTGCTTTTTTGAACAACAACCTCGTATAAACTTTTATCATGCGCTGCAGTGTATAACCGAGTAGGGTTTGGTAACTAAATATGTCAGCTCGCATATGGCAGTCTCTACCTGTTGCTGTGACAGGTACTGATATTTTTTTTACCTGTCACTTGTAAAATCTACCTGAAAATGACAGGTAGACAGGTGTTATTTCGATGCCTGATGGGGGTACTTCGATTTTCGAACCGCAATACTGCAAAAAAAATCGTGAAATACCACAGTACCGCAAAACAGCTAGAATGGATAAAACTGAATACTGTACCGAAGTGGCAAAATTACCGAAAAAAGGCACATGAAAAACACCACAATACTGCAATACCGAAAATCCCAATGTCCCCCTCATGAAGTGTACATAATGATAACTATTAAATTAAAACATCCCATATCTCAGTGGAAATCTTTCAGCCAAATGGTCACAGTAATATTAACATGATAAATGTTAAAGCCATTGGTTCCTTATGACTACTGTTGTATCAATTTGTCACTGAAACTCATTTTATATTAAGTATACTGTGCAAGAAATTTTATATCATTTAATTTTGCTTGCGGGAACAAAACTACTTATTTATTCCAGCTCATGATTGGCAATCAGTATAACAGGTAAAACAGAGATCCCAAAGAGAGTTAATGGTTATAAGGTCCAACTTCTCAGTTGATTTGGTTGCTTACAAGAGCTTATAGATCAATGACAGCCTTTTACATTGATAAATTAAATGTGAATTTTCAAATTGGTTGGTGAGAAAGGTGATTGTCTTACAGAAATGTTGCTCATATGTAGTAAAAATCTAAAATGCTGCACCAGAGGATGTAATTTCTACCAAATGGGATACACTGCCTTTTCCAAAAATTACATTTAAAACCTTTCCATAATTAAATATGTCAAAATTCTGGCAAGAATATTTAATATCCTTACAAGATGAACATCCTACATCCTATGCAGAAAACCAGAATTTATCTTGGATTAAAAAGAATTGCAAGCTGCAATTGCCACAAATGTTATTGTTCATGTCAGGAAGGTGAATTCATTACCTGACAGCCATGTAAATATCCAGTGAACCACTTTAATTTTTTATGCTAACAAATGCTAGATAACTTGCACAGCAGAGCATGCTGAGAAACTGAAAGAAAACCGGTCAAAAAAGAATATGTATTGAGGTACTTTACATGTAAAACATCTCAAACACAGTTTCTCTCTATAAGACAATCCCTGTGCCATATGTTCTGAATGATCTATTCTGTTGAATAAATTATGATAGATTGAAATTCACAAACACTAAAGTTTTTAATCTGGAAAGATGTATTAAAATATAGATTCGAGCATAGATAGCAACAAATTGCATATACCGGTATGAAACAGGATGCGTTTAAGATACAGTACGGTTGCAAAAAAACTTAATGTCAAACGAAAAAGGAATAGAAATTCGAAGCAGGTTCAGTGGGGAGGGAAAACACAAAAATATGTCATTGAACTAAATAATGCCGTATAGTTGATCAACTGCAGGAGGGCTGCGAATCAGATGCCAGTCGATGCATGAGACTCGCCAGTGCCCTGACCATCTGGAAGGCTGTAGGGAAATAACATTCGATTAGAATTGACTTTGCTACTTCTGAATTTTTAAACAATGAAAATTGCTACATTGCCGGCGATTTATTCACTCGAAAGGAACACAGCTTGGCGACGAACGTACAAGCTGAAAAGCCGCTTGAAAGAATATATTAATGCCCTTATTATTCAGAAGGGTAGGAGGCTCGTTATTGAAATTGTACGAAAGCCGCCGGAAATCGTAATCCAAGCGAGAAACGCTAAGCCAGTCGTTCAGAAATAACTTAAATTGCAACAAAATTCAACCATCCGTCTAGGAACGCTATCCAACTATTAGAAATCAAAGCCAGTTACAGTAAGGTCTCCAAGATTGCGAGCAAGGAGTGGTGAATGATAATCATATAGCCACAGGAAGAAGAAGAATACAATACAAAGTTTGTTTATAATAGAACCAAGAGTTCGCTTCTGCTTTAATACAGAATCTTTTAAAGCAATATTGAAGTGTCACCGTTGCCAAACGTGTAATAATTTTGTCATTTTATAAACACGGGAATAAAACCGAATAAAAACATATCGAAGACACTACACCAATACGATGAAATTATACCGCCTTCCAGACGAATTATATTATACATAAATATTATAAAGTAGGAAGTGCGAATATATTACTTGTAATCATCTGGAAGGATTGGCATCAAACAGAAAAGAAGACACAGAATTGAAATTTAAAGAATTGAAAGTTAAAAACCCATGAACGAAATTGACGAACGTGACTTTATATGAATCTAAAACATGAATTATAATTTTAAGGCTTTGTCAAGGTGCGACTGCGGGAAAGAATGGTTGAAAATTTTGAGCACGAAAGTCGATGAAAATTAAAAGTACAATCCTCCTTCAAAGCATCCATACTCAAAAGACCTTGCCCTCAATATTGGGACAAACAACCGTAGAGCCAAGGGCAGTGTAAATTTACGTTAAATAAACTTATATTGTAGATAGGTGGCATAGATATCAAAGCTAGGCTGCGTACTTTAGTGTTTAATATTAAAATCAGTTGAAATATACAAGGAAATGGTCGCGTATGTTGTGTTTTCCAAGGTCAGTCCTACTCACCCCGTCCTCATGATTCAGATAATCATTGGCAAGTTTCTTCGCTAACTCTATTCGCTCTTCCTCAGCTGCAGTCTCGTAGTCGATCTATTAAACACAGAAGTGTGACGACGTTGAAGGATTTGAGAAATATGCTTGTGATAAGGCCATATCGTCTTGGGCAAATTACCGCATACAATAATGTACAGGCACAAACACATAGGGATTAAATGATACGCCAAGGAGACTTACTATTCCGCGAAGAAAGCCATCTAGACGAGATAGTTTGCATTCTGCAGACCGATCCGAAGCACAGAATTGACAAAACAGATCCCTGCCAATTGGTTCTCTGTATATCTGATGGTAGCTCACGTCCACTACAAATAGAAATTGTGACACTCATTACAAAGAGCAATAAAGCTTCAGAAGGTCTCAAAATCAACAATATCCCCTCGCCGATAAGCACGGCTTGTGCGAGTTTCCACTTACACTCGTTCTTGAGGTTCAGACACAGAGAGATGTGGGGGAACTGTAGAAAAGATCTCCACTTCTTACTCCTGCCCTTGGCTTTGCCTGTACAAACCAAAATGCATTACATGTTTTAAGGCTAACAACGAGAATCAAAACCAAGGAGGAAATATATATGAGCATTATATAAAAATTACTATATATACATATATATATTTGTATGTATCTATGTATATATTTATAACCAGCAAACGTCGTAACCCGGGCTCAGAATCAGCCATCAAATTCGCGATGGCGTTTTGGCCCCGCATTGGGTATCGACGCGCCCTCTTGGCCACGAAACATAACAATAATATATTCACGCTTGCTTACTCTCCCTTGCTTTGATATACACAGTATTCGCGACGATGTTTTCCAGTTCCATGAAGCTAAAAGTCGTTTGGAGCAATCGGCTCCGTACGACAAGCAAAACCAACCTTCCCAAGATGGCTGAACTCTCCAATTACTTAACGATTCCTCGTCTCTGATTGGCTGCCGAGCAAAGATCATTGTATTCCAATTACAATTATAAATGCAATGCAGATTATAATGGCAACTCTCTCCACACGTACTCCACACTTCAACTTTAGGAGAAAAAAAAAGTTATTTATATTCACGGAAGGGGAATAAAATCTACTTTATGCTAACACATTTTTATTTTTTTAAAGCTGTAATATCCTTATTTGTTGCAAATTAACCTATTGAACTGAGATTCGAAAATTTAGGAGTAGCCGCAGACCCCCGACAACTAATCATATTATTGGAAAGCGACTTCAAAATCGATATCCTTAGTAACGGTGTACACTAGCTTAAATTACTAAACTTTTAACTTGTCACAACATATTTCATGTCTAGAAATTATTAATTGTAAACCTTGGGCTTGTCTTGACAGAGTTTTGTAATCTGAACTGTTTCCCCCCATAAATTGAACAGAACCACGAACTACAAACCGTATTAAAAATGCTCCAAGAAAGCCATTACAGCGGTTCAATTATGAACCACGCAACAGAATTAATAGGCTAGTTTACGAACCATATTTTTTCTTGGGAAATGATCGAAAAACTGCATAATTATGTTTGTCCGTATAATGAAATACAGAAATTAGTGGAGACGACACACAATAAAAGTTATCGTGCGTGGAGGCTTTTATATTTGTTTTAAAATAAATTCTATTAACGCCCCATAAGTTATTCACGCGGTCAAATATCGCTCAGATGCTGCTGAATGAGTGCGGGTTTCACGCAAGCATCGCTGACATATGCCGTATGAAACAGTGAACTGATAAACAAACAAATAAATAAACAAGTAAACAAGTAAACAAATTCTATTATTGAAAGGATGCTCTTCTGGTTTACTAGGGTTACAATTTTTGGTAAAAAGTTGATAGCCTACATTTGAACACCAATTCATTTTTTTCCCATTGTAGCAATCTGTTTTATAAAAAACATTAAAATTTAACTTCTTCAGTACAAATAATTAACTTTTTTCAAGGGGAAAAGCTTTTTACTGTTTACTTCGGTAGTTACACACCAATCCGGCATAGTCTTTTTGGACATTTTATAGTCAGTTCCAGCTTGCTTTTGAAATTAGTTTGTCAACATTTGTTGGAAGGTTGGGAACTAAGGTAAGGAAGTTCGCGAAGTTCATTGTGAAGTTCGAATTGAATAAGCTTTGAATTGAATTCCTTTGGCTTTGGCGAAATCACGGAGTAGAAGATTATTTGTTGTATAGTGTTTGATGGAAATGAAGAATAATAGATACCGGTTCAGAACAGAAACAAATTGCCGACTTAAATTTGTATCTACCTCGCAATGTAGTTCTGAACATTGCAACGTCAGTTCAGAATGTTTCAATTATACGTTTCGGATTTGAAAAGCAAGTTGAAACTGACTGTATATTTAGATATACTGTTGCTCTTGTTTTGCCTTGAGTGTATTGTTTCAGAACTAAAAAAACTAAAATCTGAGAATTACAAAAGGGGTTATCCCCGGAAATTATATGAAAGGGGCGCCTGGTTGACTGCAAAGCCTGAATGTTCTAAGGGTCCTGGTCGGGGTGTGTGCCTGGGGCATTCCGGCCTCTAGGAAATTTTTGAGCATCTGAAATTGTATTTCCTCGATATGCCCATATTTTTTTGTGACTACAACATTTAATAGACACTCAATAATATATTATATACTATGAGTAATATTTAAGTGACAAGTGGATTACTGTTCCAGGATTCAACTGCTCTTAGTCTTAGAGTTACAAAATGTATTATACAGTATACATCTTATGAAAAGTGAATTACAAAGAAAATAATTACAATTACATGCAGAGTAAGTAGTTTGGAAAATACATATTGTATATCATTGTGTTTGTAGTTTACGACTAGTAGTCTTGTAATGCAACTAGTAACAACTGTATTTCATGTTTACGTTATGAGCTGTATTTGGTTAATTGTCTTTGTGGGGCGCCTGAAACGAAAAACAACGGGGGCCAATCCACCTCTGGACCCTCTGGTTATCCCGACTGACTAGATCTACTTAATTCTTCTCTTGACGACTAAAATCTTCTGGCGTTAGCCAGAGTAAAATACTAAAAGGCCACAACAGCAGTGAAAAGATTAAAAAAACCTAACTTTTCAGACATATTTAGAAAGTAATGGTTTGCTTGCTTGAAATTGGCATAAAAATGGTAAAATTTACAACACTAATATCTAGTTTAAATCATAAAAAGAAATTTATGTTTGGAAGATAGTGTTGGTACACGGTTACTAAGAAAAAACACGCAGTTAGTTTCCACTCAGGAAAACCTACCGCAGGATAGGAACGGACAGGAAAGTTTCTTTTGTGTTAAAGTCATTAGTTCCAACCGAGAACTTAGGTCCAATCCCAAAAACGCAATTGGGGCTTTTTGTATAATAGTAATGATTTGCACTTTCGCAAAGGAAACGCTTAAATGCACAGTTATCAAAGCGTAGAATACGAAGAGAGTTTGCTGATTTGCTCTGAACTTTAAACAGACCGGTCAATGGAGAAAATTTACTCAATTCCCAAACTTTCATTGTTGAGTCGCTCCGCAAACTCTTGCGTGTCCCTGGGTTGACGTCGTTTTCTGTTGTGCATAATAAACCAATAGTATTTAACACTTTAAAGCCTGATGACGAGTCTTAATGTTTATTCTGGCTAACGCCAGACGATTTTATTCAGCACAGGGAGAGGTTCAGGCCTCAAAGTGTTAAAACCTATCTCTTTAACACTTTGAAGCCTGAAGACGAGTCTTTAGTATTTTATTCTGGCTAACGCCAGACGAGTTTTATTCAGCACAAGGTGTTTACCAAAAAGATACAACTGAATACCAAACTAGCGTACACAGATGTGAATTATGAAAAAGTTATAAAGAAGTTATAAAATAAAGTAGAAAAACAACACGCGAGACAAAAACATGGCGTTGAAACTCAAAAAGTCATGAACAAGGAGTTATGTACAAAATGTCATAAAATAAATTCCTTATCATTAACGTTTGCCTTCCTACAGACCTCGCCTCTTCATCGCTTGGTTTGTAAATACCTCAGCCTTTCCCGAGAGCACTCGGTTAACAAGTTTAACTTTAGATTTTTTTTTAAAAAGGGTTTTTTATCTCTCGATAGATTAGTCGAGGAGGAGATCCCCGAAAGATGCCTAGAAATGCTATACGTAGCACCTCCACTACACAATAGTTTTGACTCCAGATTATAATAGGCTGATACCCATAGAACATTGCTAGGTCAGTCGTACTCACAAATTGTGGGGTCAGTGGCCTGCTACATAGAGGGGGTGGGTGGTCCTTACATTGACAGACTTAAAGTGCACATGAAACGAAAATTAAGTTTGTCTTATTTGAAAGAACACTTAAAATGATAGAGTAACATCTTTTGCAGTTTTTCGTTTCCTTGCTTCGTTCTTGAGATGTTTCAGTTTGTTTGAAATGTAAATTAAACAACTTGCATGACGTCACTTATCAGAGGTTATATATCGTTGCTATTATCAAACCAAACTTAATTCAAAGGATGTATGTGCGTGTGTTTCTCACAACGCCAAACATGTAGAATTTTCAAGTGATTATGTTTGATAATAGCAAAGATATGTAACCTTCTCTGATAACTCATTATGCATATGTGACGCCAAGTTGTTTAATTTACATTTCAAACAAACTGAAATATCTCAAGAACGAAGCAAGGAAACGAAAAACTGCAAAATATGTTACTCTATCATTTTAAGTGTTCTTTCAAATAAGACAAACTTAATTTTCGTTTCATGTGTACTTTAAGTCTGTCAACTAAAGGACCACCCACCCCCTCTATGTAGCAGGCCACTGACCCCACAATTTGTGAGTACGACTGACCTAGCAATGTTCTATGGGTATCAGCCTATTATAATCTGGAGTGAAAACTATTGTGTAGTGGGGGTGCTGTACGTGGTCGACTTTTTCTCGCTTCTCCTCCTCGACTAGATATTTTGGTTAGTTTTTTTCTCATTTATTGAGACGTGAAAATTAAGCCAAGCAGTACAGAATGCTAAAATGCAATATTAGTTTCGTGATGTGTGAGAATAGATAAATATATATTGTCCTACAAGTTCTCATAGTAGGTTGGCGAGTCTTATGTGATTTCCTGTGCTTCCCATAGCCAGTAAATGGCCGTTGTCTGCCGTGTCCAAAGCCTGGATAGTTTTACCATCATTGTCCAAGCAAGCTGCAATCTAAAGTATAGGAAAAGTTCCGATTAGTGCATTCATTACGTTTGGAAGTACATGCAGCAGAGAGGAGGAAAGCAGAGAGGAGGAAAGTAGAGTTGAGGAAAGCAGAGAGGAGGAAAGCAGAGAGGAAGGGAGCAGAGAGGAGGAAAGCAGAGAGGAGGAAAGCAGAGAGGAGGAAAGCAAAGAGAAAGAAAGCAGAGAGCCGAGGAAAACAGAGAGGAGGAAAGCAGAGAGAAAGAAAGCAGAGAGCCGAGGAAAGCAGAGAGGAAGAAAGCAGAGAGCCGAGGAAAGCTGAGAGGAAGAAAGTAGAGAGGAGGAAAGCAGACAGGAGGATAGTAGAGAGGAGGAAAGCAGAGAGGAGGAAAGCAGAGAGGAGGATAGCAGAGAGGAGGAAAGTAGAGAGGAGGAAAGTAGAGAGGAGGAAAGTAGAGAGGAGGAAAGCAGAGAGGAGGAAAGCAGAGAGGAGGATAGCAGAGAGGAGGAAAGCAGAGAGGAGGAAAGTATAGAGGAGGAAAGTAGAGAGGAGGAAAGTAGAGAGGAGGAAAGTAGAGAGGAGGAAAGTAGAGAGGAGGAAAGTAGAGAGGAGGAAAGTAGAGAGGAGGAAAGCAGAGAGAAGGAAAGCAGAGAGGAGGAAAGCAGAGAGGAGGATAGCAGAGAGGAGGAAAGCAGAGAGGAGGAAAGTATAGAGGAGGAAAGTAGAGAGGAGGAAAGTAGAGAGGAGGAAAGTAGAGAGGAGGAAAGTAGAGAGAGCAGAGAGGAGGATAGCAGAGAGGAGGAAAGCAGAGAGGAGGAAAGCAGAGAGGAGGAAAGCAGAGAGGAGGAGAGCAGAGAGGAGGAAAGCAGAGAGGAGGAAAGCAGAGAGCCGAGGAAAGCAGAGAGGAGGAAAGCAGAAAGGAGGAAGGCAGAGATGAGGAAAGCAGGGAGGAAAGCAGAGATGAGGAAAGCAGAGAGGAGGAAAGCAGAGAGGAGGAAAGCAGAGAGGAGGAAAGTAGAGATGAGGAAGGCAGAGAGGAGGAAAGTAGAGAGGAGGAAAGCAGAGAGGAGGAAAGCAGAGGAGAGGAAGAAAACAGAAGATGAAGGGGACAACTGAGACAAGTGACTATAAACTTGACAAGCCTGCATTTCGATTACGAATCACGTTCAATACGTAAGACGAGATCTCAGAATGGGGAATTATATTTAGACCATATAAGCCTTATCGAGAAGCCGATCACCTGTGTTCATTAAGCGTTCTTTGTTCTTAGCTAAGTTTTGGCAGTACCCAAACACAGCAGTTTGGGCTGTGATGTTCTTTAGCAGGAGTAAACTACTGGAGATGCTATCATAATTTTTTAAATCACAATTTCAACATGCTTGAATTGTGATAAGATTCCCTGCATTAATAATTTGATCTTTTTTCTTTATTACAAGCTTACAAAACGACATGTAATATACCATACACGAGGAGGAGTGTTTCATCAGGATATCCAAACACCGAGACGTTTGTTGAAAACCGAGGCGAATCCGAGGTTTTTGAACAAACTTCGAGGTGTTTGGATTTCCTGATGAAACACTCCTTCGAGTGTATGGTATAGCATCTCAAACAAATCAGTATTTTAAGAGAAAATCAAGATGAAAGTTTGCTCAATTTATGTAATTTCTTCCTCCGATATCCAAACCACAGACACGGTACTGATTTCCTTTGTGTTTTCTTCATGAATTATTAATGAGTTTGAGATGTATAGTTGAAACAAGTTTGGAAGCTTTGGGCTGGACCTCTTCATTTTCCACAAACATACAGCAATTAATGGTAGTACGTCACTTTCAAGATTTTTACAATCCAATTACTGTGTGTTATCTTAGTTTATTTATCTATTTTATTTATTTAGAAACTTCCACCAACTCACGACAAAGAAAACACACATTAAAAGAATAGATAATTTCAAAGATAAATAGGAACATTACAAGAACAATACGCGAGCTTGATGATCTGAATTTATACATGCATCACGCGCCCCCTTTAGAATAGAGAGCTTAAGCATATTAGGCGCTTTTGAGACACGGACGGTGACCGGAAGAACAGGAATACAATACAGAACTACTGAACCAACGTATTCTGTGAATAGACTTTTTTCCCAAAACAAAGGCTATGAATAATCACATATCTAAACTGTTAGCTCACAAGCTTAACTCTCATCCTTATATAAAAATACAGATCCTTTATTCTATATTATATGGTATCTCTCATTGTAGTAAAACAACGATGACAGGCCTCAACGTTCTAGAAGTTCCCGTCGTCTCAAGAACGTGAAAATGCTCTCAATGACGTCTTGTGTAGAACGACGACGGCGTTCTCTTTGCTCTTGGGATTTTAAATTGCTCGTTATCATTGTTCTGAATGAAAAATGCTACTGAATTCAATCGCCGTCCGTGGCTCTAAAACGCTTGTATGCTTAAGCTCTCTAATACCTCAACTACGCCTCATGAACAAAATGTGCTAAGCTGAGATATAAAATAATATGGCTGCCCACTGCATGTAGTTTGTTACTGAATAATACTGCTTTAACTCTTAAATTCATGTTGTGTATGCCGTATGGTAGCAAGAGGTAGACAGGAGAGTTGCTGTTCCGTAAGATATATTTTATTCCGGCAGATGGTAAGCCTGTAGGCCACTTTCGTGTGTTTTTTTATATACAACAACAATCACCAATTTTGAAATCTTTCTATTTACAGAGGCTTGTGGGCAAATTTATCAGTAACTCACCTTAGTATGTAGAATGGGGACCGGCGTTAGGATTACGCTTGAGATAAAAAATTATTCATTTTCTTTGTTGTGTAAGGCAGGGACGTAGCCAGGGGGGGAGCCGTGGGAGCCGCGGCTCCCCCCCTTTTGACATAAAACGACAGACATGTAACTACAAAACTGATGCAATATGAATTGTGTCAGGAAATAAACTGTAAACAGTGTATTCAATCTACTGAGTGTATGCATTTTGAGTATCTATGTGACGTTTGTGTGTTTTGAGTATTTTATATGACGTTTTTTAACCTTCAGAGTCTGTAAAATCTTCCTCGAAAAGCCAGGAAATGGCATTTCAGCGACTCTCGATTTCAAAATTTCCCGGGGGAGCATGCCCCCAGACCCCCCTAAAATTTATTTTTATTTCGGCTCCCCCCCTTTCAAAATCCTGGCTACGTGCCTGGTGTAAGGGAAATTCAATTGTATAAAAAGACGTCCTCCTTGACGTTCGCGTTGTATTTGCGTCTTATGTAACTCGCGGCTTATAATACACGTAAATTTTGAGAAAGTTATTGCAGTTCTCAGTGGTGATAAAGATACTATAGACCCACTTAGAAAAGAGTTTTGCTGCGATTTGTGTTGCAATTTTTCGCGGACGTGACAAAGATAAGACATCTCAATCCTGTATCTAAGATATCAATCTCCTTGGAAGGTGTTCCGCGGTACAACAGTTCAGTGAATGCCCGCGGCACTCAGAGGGCACACACATTTCCAAGTTCGTTTTCCCTCTTCCTCCGGGTCAAAGTCATGGCCCAGCTTGTTAAAATAGTGCATGGAGATACTATTTTTTTTGAAGGGAATTAAACAGTAAGGCCGGGGTAGTCTGATTTTGAGATTAAGAAAATTGTTCCAAAGCAGCATAGACAGCATACTAAAAATAGGAGTAAGAAAGTCTCTAAATAATGAAGTGCGCGGAAGTGTTAGTAGTTATACAGACAGAACTTATAAAACAAATACATGCAAAAAATACATTTATACATAAAACAAAGAGTATGAGATGTGTCAGGTCCTAGGGACACCTTGCGCACCGCGGAACACCTTCCAAGGAGATTGATATCTTAAATACAGGATTGAGATGTCTTATCTTTGTCACGTCCGCGAAAAATTGCAACACAAATCGCAGCAAAACTCTTTTCTAACTTCTAAGTGGGTCTATAGCATCTTTATCACTATTGAGAATTGCAATAACTTTCTTAAAATTTACGGTCAAAATCTCCGGATCTGAACGTCAACAAGTTCTCACTAAACTCTCAGCAGCAGTGAGCAGCTCACTACCTTGATCCTTTTAATAATAGAATGAATCACTCTGTGTTATCAGTTCGATATCAAGGAACAATACTTTAAATAAGGAAGCGGGCAGACTGTACTTTTCTCAGTGGCTTGACTAAAGCATTCAACTACGATAGAACTTTAAAGATAAAAGATTAATGATTGAAAAGATTAATCACATACAAATTTTGTAAAGTTTTTTGTAATTTAGTAAAAAAAGTGTTTAGTGAAAAATTCTAGATCAAGATCATTATGAATCATCTACTTTGGAATGTAAGAAAGCCCCAATACTTGGTTAATAAGTTATTATAATAATTATGTATCCATGGAAATTATGGAAATTCCTTTAAGGTAGCTCCCTACTGTTTTTTAAAAAGTGGGGGGAAATGCAAGTTTCAACCTGGATATTTCAGGGAAAAAATGAAACTAATTTTATGCATCAAAATTTTTCAGAGCACCAAATACTGTATTGTTAATTATGCATAAAATGTTTCAGCAATAAGACTGCTATGACAATAGCCATAAATTAACGCACGGAGCATAGCATAGCTGAACAAACCTCGTGAGTGTGTCTGTATAATAGTTTCAGATCTTTAGTACCACTGCCTCCTGCTGCAATGAGCTCGTCACTCAGGAATCGAGCACAATACAGAAATGCACCTTTTTCTGAAGGAAATGGAATGGTCTCAATAAGATTCCCACTTTTAAAATCCCATACCTTAAAAAAAAGTCAAATGAAAATGTCACAAACATCTTTAGTTAGTAAACTGAATTTGGTAGAGATTCATCGATTAAGGTGAGTTTCGGGGTGTTGCGCTCGCCACGCAGTAAGCAATGGTAAACAGACTTGCTAGCAAGACAACAACAGCAGAATAACAGTGTTAAACATCCAGAAACTGTATCTATACTTCGTATATTTTAAACCGTATGTTTACTTTGAGTGGAGCTTGCCAGTTTTTTTGAAAATGATGCGCGCAACACCCTGAAACTCGCCTATTAACACTTTGAAGCCTGAAGATGAGTCTTTGGTATTTTATTCTGGCTAACGCCAGACGATTTTATTCAGCACAGGGAGAGGTCCAGGCCCCAAAGTGTTAAAGCAGCATATATGTACAATGTATAATATCAATTTAACTGCATCTCATACCCAAATGCTACCACTTGCGAAGCACATGACTATGAATTTGCAACTTTAGGTGAGAACTGATATTTCCATGTATTGCATTGTCAGCCTGTATGTATAGTGTAATAAAGTAGCGTGCTATGTAGGCAGTGTAGAAACAACAATCGAAATACATAGTAAGGTTAGATATACTGCCGAAACAGAGAACATAGGAGTCTAACGTTTCGAGCGAAGGCCCTTCGTCAGAGAGAAACGTAAAGAGTGTAAACAAATCACCTTACTATACTTCGATTGTATGGATAGTGCATTATACCAATGCCATACCTGTAGTGCATTGTCAGCCACCCATGATCCAGTCAAAATTTGGTCAACACACATATCAAGAGCATCTCCACAAATGTATGGACCCCATATTGTCCTAACAGAATGAGCACTGCGAACATCCCAAACCTAAACAGCATATATATATTTTTTTCATATACTTTTAATTAGTGAAGCAGTGGTGTAGCCAAGGGGGGTGAGGGGGAGGGGGGGCAATCACACACCCCACCCCACCCCACCCCACTCCCATTGGTCTCCAAGACCATTCTCTGGAAAAGTTTAAGAAATTGTAGGGGGGGGGGGTGTTACAGTTGTTTTAAGGCCAAGTGCATAGACTAGTAATGTGTTACTTATATATAGCAGGCATGCATATGCTATAAATTATAATTACTAAGGGTTACAGTAATATAAAAAAATGCCTCTAACCTGTTTTTACATTTACGACTTGTTTATACATATATTTAAAGATATTCTGACATGTATCATTCTATGTTCTGGTTTGATTTCAACAAAATTATGTACTTTGTGCTTTCAGATTACTCTTAAATACTTGCCTCAAAATGCAGGAAATAGTGTTTCAGAGACCCTAGAAATCCAAAATTTTCCAGAGGAGCATGCCTGGACCCCCTAGGAGATCAACCTTCTTGCCCCCCAAACCCTCAACCATGGCTATGCCACTGACTATAAATGTTAAATGTTACCTTTATACACTTGTCCCAGCCACCAGTAATGAACACATTATCATCAAATGGGTGAAACTTCAATGCAAAAACTTTCCGACCATGACCAAAATCTGTCAATTCAGTCCTGCATGGATATAAGGAGTAAAATTTATCCAACTTAAACATGTGTCTACACTACAGAATGCGTAGCCTGCGTAGCAGCCCGGTTTTTTAGAGGAGGAAGTGGGCGGGTGGTTGTTTGCACCTAAGTGGAAACACCCCCATCAAAACATGTTAAGAACATGTCCAAAAGTTAACCATTTTGAAATTGACACCATGAGATTGGCAAGATGTGATTGGCTAAGAACACAAACATGTACGTATCAAAGGGAACATATGTTTCCAAGGAAAACTTTTATGTTTGACGTTGAGATAGAACATGTTTTGACGGCGGTGTTTCCACTTAGGTGCAAGCGACCATACTCTCTTCTGTATAAATGTCCCAATTATATTCATATTTCATGGACAACTCACGTGTCTTCATCCAACATATTTGTTCCAGGAAAATTCTTGATCATTTCCAAGTTACTGCAGTCATAAATACGAACTGTTCTATCCTACAAGCAAGACAAAAACTGAAGTTCAAAGGTAAAACAGTAAGCCAGAAAATTAATAGAAAACAAATTAGCACTACCCTATATACGATACCTTGCCTGCAGTAGCAAAAATCTTTCCATCATGTGAAAAATCCAGCGTTTCAATCTCATTATCTTTTTCATAAATTTTCCTTTTTTGTGACCATTCCTCTAAGTCCCAGATAACTATATCACCTTGAGATTCTAAACAATTATACAATTAAAAATTTAAAAAAAAACTTCTAGCAATGCTTAACTTGGGTTAAAAAGTTTTGAATGTATAAAAGATCTTGTAAGATCTTGTAAGATTCAGCAAGATCTTGTAAGATCTTGTTAAATCTTGTTAAATCTTGTAAGATTCAGCAAGATCTTGTAATTCTTGTAGGATATTGTAAGATCTTGTAAGATTCAACAAAATCTTATAAGATCTTCTACGATCTTGTCTAAAATCTTGTAAAATTTTAAGCTTCTTGTAAGATTTTGCAAGATCTTGTAAGATCTTGTAAGATCTTGATAAGATCTTGCAAGATCTTGCAAGATCTTGGTAAGATCTTATGTACGATTTTCACCTGGGTTAATTAATCAAAATAAATTAATAAAATCAATATTTGCAAATAAAAAAAATCACCCTGATTTACTATCTTACCTGTTGTTATAAGAATATTGTTTTTAAATGGATAAAACTTTGCACATGTTACAGGAAGCCCAAAATTAGATCCATGTCGCAAAGGACGACGTTTCTTCCCTTGCTTCACTGAGTAAACCTATATATATAATACACGAGTCTTGTAAAAGAAAAACTATATTCTAGTTTGAATGAAAGAATGGAATAAATGAATAATTAGAATGAATGAATGAATGAATGAATGAATGAATGAATGAATGAATGAATGAATGAATAAATAGAATAAATGAATAATTGGAATGAATGAATGAATGAATGAACGAATGAATGAACGAACGAACAAAGGAACGAACAAATGAACGAACGAACGAACGAACGAACGAACGAACGAACGAACAAACGAACGAACAAACGAACGAATGAACGAACGAACGAACGAACGAACGAACGAACGAACGAACGAACGAACGAACGAACGAACGAACGAACGAATGAATGAACGAACGAACGAACGAATGAACGAACGAACGAACAAATGAACGAATAAATGAATGAATGAACAAACGAATGAACGAATGAACGAACAAATGAACGAGCGAACGAATGAACGAACAAATGAATGAATGAATGAATGAATGAACGAATGAACGAACGAACGAACGAACGAACGAACGAACGAACGAACGAACGAACGAACGAACGAACGAACGAACGAACGAACGAATGAACGAACGAATGAACAAATGAACGAACGAACGAACGAATGAATGAACAAATGAAAATGAACAAACGAACGAATGAACAAACAAACAAACAAATGAATGAATGAATGAATTAATGAAATGAATGTATTAAATAAGTGATAAACTGAATGAAAGTCAGGTTTTTACCCCCCAGTCCCTAATTGATGTTGAATAATGCACTTATCAATGTTAAGCCCCAGGGGGGGGGGGCAACCCACAGGATATTGACTGATCAACATATCCAAGACAGGGAAATTTGACTTTCTTGATAAGCTTGAGGGACAGGATTTTTGACATGTAAAATGATCTTAATACTATATTTTAGCACTTGATATTTCCCAGGGAGGGGTATTTTGACCAACGCTATTCTACTGCAGGGGAACTTCCCCGTGGGTTCCCCCCCCCCTGGGGCTTAACATTGATAGGTGCATTCCCAGCCAAGACATTGTATGGACATTGTATTTCATCAAAAAGAGAAGCAGTTTCAGCTCTTTCTTTAAAAAAACTTTCTCAAGCTATATTATAGTACCGTGTTAACTGTGTTTATACCTGTATTGCACTGTTCCCACATCCAACAGCAAAATACTCGCTATCCGATGAAAAATTAATGCTGAAAGCTCCACCAATATCACCAAAATCGATGTCTTGAATGCTTGAAATCTTACTTAAACTTGCAGAGGAGTCACTAGTTTAAAATGAACAGATAAAAAATACAATAAACGGTGTTTATTCTGTAGTTGTACAAATACTACAGTGCACGAACAAATTTAAGCTTACTACAACCCTTACCTTTCGTTCAAACGTGAGTCGATGTCTTTTCCAATTTGTATTGCACTTTCCAACCGTCTTCTCCCAGTAGACATAACGTCCAGGAATTAAAAAATACAAGAAAAAGACAACAGGAATCAAGAAGATATATATGTACAAACTGTTTACAAACTTCTCCACGCCATTCTGGTTTGGGATACAATGGGGTTTTCCCCGTACGGACTATGAAACTCGGCTTACTTACCCCTATGGGCAAACCCCCGGTACAAGGCGTCCTCTCGCTAAGCACAATCCCATTTCAATAAGTACCATTTCGCAAAGTACCATTTCACAAAGTACTATTTTGTAAAGTACCATTTTACAAAGTACCATTTCACAAAGTACCATTTCGCAAAGTACCATTTCACAAAGTACCACTTCGCAAAGTACCATTTCACAAAGTACCATTTCGCAATTACCACGTCGTTTGGTTCTCTCATTCACTATTTACATTGGTATCTCTCATTCACTATTTACAAATACTCAGTTAAAAATTTCCAAGAAAATATCTACAGTACTGTAAAGTTGTATGAAGATTAAGATTAATGTAAAGCAAGTATGATAAAAAATAAATTAATATTAGCACCTTTAATAAGCTTTTTTGTTTATTAGTAATGTAATCACATTTATATTACAGACCGCTAAAGGTGTGTTAAAGGACATTGGCAATAAAAATAAAGTTTGTCAAATTTGAAAAAACTAGAAAATCTTTGATGTGTAAATTAGATAATCTCTGACGTCAGGAGCAGGCTACAGTATTTTCATACATTACAAAATCACTTCAAGGAAATCAGTACCATGTCCGTGGTTTTATAACTGATAAAACTTCTTGACGTCAGAAAGAATACTAATGAACATACAATTTTATATAAAGAATACTGATGAACATACAATTTTATATAAAGAATACTAATGAACATACAATTTTATATAAAGAATACTAATGAACATACAATTTTATATAAAGAATACTAATGAACATACAATTTTATATAAAGAATACTAATGAACATACAATTTTATATAAAGAATACTTATGAACATACAATTTTATATAAAGAATACTAATGAACATACAATTTTATATAAAGAATACTTATGAACATACAATTTTATATAAAGAATACTAATGAACATACAATTTTATATAAAGAATACTAATGAACATACAATTTTATATAAAGAATACTAATGAACATACAATTTTATATAAAGAATACTAATGAACATACAATTTTATATAAAGAATACTAATGAACATACAATTTTATATAAAGAATACTAATGAACATACAATTTTATATAAAGAATACTAATGAACATAACATCCAATAACGAGTCGTTTTTGAAGCCATTCAAAACACTCGCATCACGTGTTTTATCAGATCTAAAACATTCTGGCTGCGCCCTCGTGGTTTTAAATCTGATAAAACACTCCTGCTCGAGTTTTAAATATTACTTACACCTCTATGATTGCTCAACATAAAATGTTTTGTGTCACAAGGCGTTTTTATGTGCACAGTTTTAAGTTATTTCGTTAAACAAACTTGGAGCTAGCTCCTGACGTCAGAGACCATCTAATTTACATATGGAATACAGTCAACTCTCGCCTTGCGGACACCCCGCTATTACGGACACCCCGCTATTAAGGACAGTTGGTAAATCCCCGGCCGAACCTACTATGAGATGTATTGAAATAACTCTCGCTATTACGGACTCTCGCTATTACGGAATTGCGGACACTTTATGTGGTCCCCAACAAACATTTTTATTGTTCTACTCTCGTTACAACGGACACCTTGGACGTATTTTTCTCTCGACACATGAAAGTGAATGACTTTTTAATTTATCGAGTGACATATTTATGTTACTGATTCATGTTACCGTTGTATTTTTGGTTTTGGAATAAAAAAAATATTTGAATACAAATTTTTGACTTGTATTTTGTATTGTATTATGTACTTATGTATCACAGTAAACGTCAACTAGAAATTGAAATAAACTGGACATTTAAAAAAAAAAAGCAGTAATACATTGTAGTGACATTTTACAACCTGAAATCGGGATATTTTCATCGCATCCCGCTATTGCGGACTCTCGTTATGACGGACACCAAATGACGGTCCCCAGGGCGTCCGCTATAACGAGAGTTTACTGTATCTTGAAAACGAAGAAAGATAGAAAAAAGTTCTAAAAGATCTTCTATTACAATTTTACGAGTTCTTTCAAATTAGACAAACTTAATTTTTATTGCCAATGCCCTTTAAGAAATATCGTAAGAAATTTGAAATGTACATCCGAATTTTCAATACTTAATATTTTCGATATTTACGATCATAAATAGAGGTTTTCGTGTTGGTTGTTGGTGTTGACGACCTAAAAGACCAAATGTCCAACAACGACTGGAATTCGAAGTCCCTGGTATCAGTCTTGTCGCGACCTAAACTCGTGGTCGTTCTCGCAGCCACAGCTCCAATCTGGCAATCTACAGCTCTCTTTAACTAGAAGGCAGCCACTCTACCAGTCAGCGGCACCTGAAGCCAGGTAGTCTTTCCTTCCAATATTTCCAGTTTGTTTAATTTGCATAGCTTCAAGTTTAGGACATTCCGTAATACGATGGCCTAAACCTCCGCAATACGCACAGCCTCGTTCGTCTAAAAAACAGCAAGAAACTCGTTGGATTTAAAGTATGTAATGGTGATGATAATGGTGATGGTAATGGTGATGGTGATGGTAATGGTGATGGTGATGGTGATGGTAATGGTGATGGTGATGGTAATGGTAATGGTAATGGTAATGGTGACGGTAATAGTGATGGTAATGGTAATGGTGATGGTGATGGTGATGGTAATAGTAATGGTCATGGTCATGGTAATGGTGATGGTAATAGTGATGAAGATGGTGATGGTGATGGTAATGGTGATGGTGATGGTGATGGTAATGGTAATGGTGATGGTGATGGTGATGGTAATGGTGATGGTAATGGTAATGGTGATGGTAATGGTAATGGTGACGGTAATAGTGATGGTAATGGTAATGGTGATGGTGATGGTAATACTAATAGTGATGGTCATGGTCATGGTAATGGTGATGGTAATAGTGATGATGGTAATGGTGATGGTAATGGTGATGGTGATGATGGTGATGGTGATGGTAATGGTAATGGTAATAGTGATGATGATGGTGATGGTAATGGTGATGGTAATAGTAATGGTAATGGTAATGGTGATGGTGATGAGATGGTGATGGTGATGGTAATGGTAATAGTAATAGTGATGATAATGGTAATGGTGATGGTAATAGTGATGATGATGGTGATGGTAATGGTGATGGTGATGGTAATGGTGATGGTGATGATGATGATGGTGATGGTGATAGTAATGGTAATAGTGATGATAATGGTAATGGTGATGGTAATAGTGATGGTGATGGTAATGGTGATGGTGATGGTAATGCTGATGGTGATGGTAATAGTAATAGTGACGGTAATGGTAATAGTAATGGCAATGGTGATAGTAATAGTGATGGTAATGGTAATAGTGATGGTAATAGTGATGGTAATGGTAATGGTGATGTGGTAATGGTGATGTAATCTCCAATCTTACATTTACTGTATACTATCTTGACTTATCTTAATGCTAAAACCACATTTTACCTCCAACATTCAATAACTCTTCGTTCTCCGGTTCCAGTGCAGCCAAGAATGGAGGTATTTTCTGTTTAGCTTCAGCCAATAAATGCTTCAAGTCAAGCAACACAGATTCGTCTACAAAAGCAAAGCCAACAAACATCTCAATAATTCTTATCAGAATGTCATTTAGAATAGAATAGAATAGAATAGAATAGAATAGAATAGAATAGAATAGAATAGAATAGAATAGAATAGAATAGAATAGAATAGAATAGAATAGAATAGAATAGAATAGAATAGAATAGAATAGAATAGAATAGAATAGAACGGAATGGAATGGAATGGAATGGAATGGAATGGAATGGAATAGAATATCATCAGTAAGCTTACCGCACGATTTGTTAATAAAGGTAGTTGCAACACCAGTTTTTCCACACCGACCAGTACGACCAATTCTATGAACTAAAAAGCACCAAAAATTGAATAAATGATCACTGTCTTCGAATCTTGTAAAAAGCTTTCTTGATCACAAAAATAATATCTTACCGTAGTTCTCGATGTCTTCAGGCATATCGTAGTTAATCACGTGAGCAATACTTGGGAAATCCAAACCTTTTGAAGCGACATCAGTGGCAACAAGAACGTCTTTTCTTCCTTCTCTGAATGCAGACACAGCTCTTTCCCGCTCTTCTTGGTCTATACAAACAGTGAAAGATAGTCAGTAGCACGAGTGGCTTGTGCTGTTAGAGCGCTGCCTCTCACCAAAAAGTTAAGCCCGGTTAGACGGGGTTAGTACTTGGATGGGTGACCGCTGGGGAATCACCCCGTTGTCGAGCTTCGAACTTATGTGTTATTGTGAGTAGAGTTCTGTGCTTCGAGGGTTTTTCGCCGGGTTCTCTGGTTTTCCTCCCTCCGTAAAATCAACATCGAGGTCTTAGCTGTGATCTGTGATCTGTGGTCTGAACTGTGTCGTATGGCGGCTGCCTGGAGCGCCTTTGATATGCCTCAAGTCAACACGGCCAAGTTGATCAACACCACTGCCAAACGTTTGCGTACGGGTGAATTTGCTAGAATAAACATTGCAAGAGAAGTGGGAACTAGCCGTGGCGACAACGACCAGACAATGAAGATTAGGTAAGACTCGACTATTCATATGTGTTTTAAAAAAAGGGTAAAGAAAATTACGAAGGGGTAAATTCAGAATATATTACAATATTGACAAATTACCCACCTTATCTTTTTGGTAGTATGCTTATAATTTTAACTTTTGTGTCGGACTCTCGGACCAGTCCAAATATTCAGTGTTTTCCCGCTCTTTTTCTGAGGATGAGCCTGGGACGAGCTCGGACGTCGCGCATGCGCAAAAGGTTTGGCAGCGGTGTTACGTTGATCTATTAGCTCCCAGTCCTTTATCCAGTATTTCATTATCAAAACTAATCTCGGCAGTTTACCATCTCTTCACTGTATCAAGTATACAGAGCGGTATCTGCAAGCCTGTTAATTGTCAACAACATGGTACCGACAGACTTGTTAACAAACTGGGAACAATCAGACGTGCCAAGGCATCATGGTGACGGCTTGTTGGAACAGCCTTGTAACAACTTGCTTACAGGTATGGAACAACCTGAGTGTTTTAACGTGTGCACACGTGCTAGCCATGTGCTGTCCAGCGCTAGAATCACTGTCTTTACCTTTATCTCCGTGAATGGCAACAGCTTCAACACCTTTCAATAGCAGATACTCGTGGATATCGTCTACATCTGATTTCTTGGACGCAAATACCAACACCTAGATAATAAAAGAAAACAGTATGGATGAACCTATAATTAAAGAAATATGTTACGTTTACTTTTCCACAAAATTTCATCAAAATTTCAAACATAATTCCTTTTCTTCTAACTAACCGGAGGTGAAGTCTTGTTAAGACACTCTAGTAAGTAAACGACTTTAGCTTCTTGTTTAACGTACTCCACTTCCTAAAAAAAGAAAACACAAAACTACATTTGGCATTTCAATTTACTACCTTTCGTGTTCAAATAATATTCCTTGCCGTTTTACCTGGATAACATCAAGACTAGCCGCACCAGCACGACCAACATTGATAGTGACTAGAAAAAGACAATGCACAATATTTTAAAACCAAAGGCCTGAAAGAGGCAATATACCTGAATTTTCTGTTGCTACTGTTGTTGTTGTTGTTGCTGTTGTTTCTGCTGCGGTTGTTGTTGCTGCTGTTTTTGCTGCTGCGGTTGTTGTTGCTGCTGCTGCTGTTGTTGCTGCTGCTGTTGTTGCTGCTGTGGTTGTTGTTGCTGCTGTTGCTGTTGTTGTTGTTGATGCTGTTGTTGCTGCTGCGGTTGTTGTTGCTGCTGCTGCTGCTGCTGCTGCTGCTGCTGATGTTGTTGTTGCTGCTGCTGTTGTTGTTGTTGTTGTTGTTGTTGTTGCTGCTGTTGCTGCTGCAGTTGTTACTGCTGCGGTTGTTGCTGCTGCTGCGGTTGTTGTTGCTGCTGCGGTTGCTGCTGCTGCGGTTGTTGCTGCTGCTGCTTCTATTCTTGCTGCTTTCGTTGCTTTTACTGTTGCTGTTCATGTTGTTGTTGTTGCTGCTGCTTCTATATATTCTTGCTGCTCTTATTGCTGTCGCTGCTGCTGTTGCTGTTCACGTTGTTGTTGTTGTTGTTGTTGTTGTTGTTGTTGTTGTTGTTGTTGTTGTTGTTGTTGTTGTTGTTGTTGTTGTTGTTGTTGTTGTTGTTGTTGTTGTTGTTGTCGTTGTTTTTGTTGCTGTTGTTGTTGTTGGAATGTTTTATCTCGATTATTTTCTACGATTAACCAACCTGGTTTCACAAGAGCACTCTTTGCGAAATTTTGAATTTTCTTCGGCATGGTAGCACTGAATAAAAGAGTCTGTCGCTGACACTAAGAAAAGGAAAAGAAAAACATTCTCTAAATATATAAATTGGTACGACCAGTCGTGTTCCCAAGTTCACAGAAGAATAAAAAGTAAGGCTATATGCAATAGTTCACTTGCAATAGTTCAAGATTTACCTTAAAATAAGAAAAAATAGTTCGCACGTCCTCTTCGAAACCCATATCAATCATCCGATCTGCTTCGTCAAGAACTAAATATCTAAAGACAGAAATAGATTGGAAATTTCGTCAAGAAGACTGGATTATACAATATATAAATAAAAAATATATTATTATTGTAAATTTCAGCTTGCTTTTGAAATTCGTTTGTCAACATTTATTGGAAGGTTGGGAAGTTCGCGAAGTTCATTGTGAAGTTCGAATTTAATAAGCTTGGAATTGAATTTCTTTGGTGAAATCACGGAGTAGAAGATTATTTGTTGTATAGTGTTTGATGGAAATGAAGAATAATAGATACTTGGTTAAACAGAAACAAATTGCTGACTTAAATTTGTATCTACCTTGCAATGTAGTTCTGAACATTGCAATGTAAGTTCGGAATGTTCATTTCAATTATACGTTTCGGATTTCAATAGCAAGCTGAAACTGACTATAACACATAGAATGTATGATAGTACTTGACGTACCGGCAAATGTCAAGGTTAACTACTTTCTTGTCAAGAAGATCCATGAGTCGACCTGGTGTGGCAACGATAATATGAACACCTCTAGAAACAGATTAGTTCAAGTTCATTGTACAGAAGACTTCCCATTTAGGTTCGGTTGTTGTTCTGACTTACGGTTTGAGATACACATGCTTACCTTCTGATCTTTTCACTCTGCTCTTTCATTGATGATCCTCCAATACAAAGAACAGTACGAACTGAAGGAAAACCTTGGAAACAGAATCATTATTATTATTATTATTATTATTATTATTATTATTATTATTATCATCATCATCATCGTCGTCGTCACACCATCGTCTACGTCATCATCACCATCACCATTATCACCATCATGACCATGACCATGACCATGACCATGACCAAGACCAAGGACAAGACCATTACCATGACCATTATCATCACCACCATCATCATGACCATGACCATGACCATCACATCATCATGACCATGACCATCAACCATGACCATGACTGACCATGACCATGACCATCACCACCATCATCATGACTATGACCATGACCATCAACGATGACCATGACCATGACTGACCATGACCATTATCATCACCACCATCATGACCATGACCATTATCATCACCACCATGACTATGACCATGACCATGACCATGACCATGACCATGACCATGACCATGACCATTATCATCACCACCACCATCATGAATGACTATGGCCGTGACTGACCATGACCATTATCATCACCACCATCATGAGACCATGACCATGACCATTATCATTACCACCATCATAACCATGACCATGACCATTATCATTACCACCACCATCATCACCACCATCACCATCATAACCATCACCATTATCAGCTTCATTGATACACGACACTTACTGTCAGCTTCTAAAGCTCTAGTGAAATTCTGGATCACATCGCACGTCTGTTTGGCCAATTCTCGCTGCCAAGTTAAATAAGAAACAATTAATATACTAGTCAAAAATTTAGTACGTGTATGATGGCAGTAATTCTACGACATACGTTACTTACAGAAGGAACAACAATTAGGCCATACGGTCCTTCATCTCGTTTAAATGGCAGCGCTTTTTCCTTAGAAAACAAAATTAAGAAAGGTGTCAAGTTAAGAAAAGTTTGCAAGTTGTTCGGACCAACCATTGAATCAAAACTGCAAGGCTGGATGGGAATGTAGGCACGTAAAAAAAAGCAGCACGAATGATGCGCGCTAACAGCACGTTGCAATACATCGTTAAAGTCCGACGTAAGCCGTTGTTGTTGTTGTTGTTGTTGTTGTTGTTGTTGTTGTTGTTGTTGTTGTTGTTGTTGTTGTTGTTGTTGTTGTTGTTGTTGTTGTTGTTGTTGTTGTTGTTGTTGTTGTTGTTGTTGTTGTTGTTGTTGTTGTTGTTGTTGTTGTTGTTGTTGTTGTTGTTGTTGTTGTTGTTGTTGTTGTTGTTGTTGTTGTTGTTGTTGTTGTTGTTGTTGTTGTTGTTGCTGCGTGCTGCTGCTACTGTTCTTGTTGTTGCTGCTGCTGTTATTGCTGCTGCCGATGTTACATGCTTCTGCTGTTGTTGTTGTTGCAGTTGTCGCTATTGCTGCTGCTGCTGCTATTAGGCCATTGCTGTTAAGGTGAAGTAATACGAGCAACAAATTTCTGGAACAATGTTACGTTGCAAGTTGAATAGCGTTGTTGCACGTATTACCACCCACCTTAAACATTGTCACGCAACAAATGATTTTGTTGCAAGTTGAATCAGCATGTTGCAGCAAGCAGAACTGGAGTTAACTTTTTTCAACAAATTTTTTCAACTTGCAACAAAATCATTGTTGCGTGACAATGTTTGAGGTGAGTGGTAATACGTGCAACAACGCTTTTCAACTTGCAACGCAACAATGTTGAAGCAATTTGTTGCTCGTGTTACCTCACCTTTACTAAAAAACAACAAATACTTGACTCACATTCAAATAAAATATTAAGTAACATAGCAACAGTATCCATAGTACCTGTTCGAGGCTAAACATGACAATTGGCAAAGTAAACACGAGTGTTTTTCCTGAACCTGTGAACGCTATACCGATAATATCACGGCCCATTAAACTGCAAAAATAAAGAAAAATTATAATTATAAGTAATAATATGACTTGAGGGTAATTAGGGATTAAATTTCCCCGCCGCCAAGGGAACTTTTACAAATCTTCCCGAGGAAAAGGGGAAATTTAATCGCTAATTTCCCGAAAAGACATGTTAATAGTTTGTAATATTATGATCGCCGAGGAAAACTTTGAAAATCTTACCGACAGGAAATTTACACGGTTGATCAGAGAAGTTGCATCTAATTTTCCCGTGCATGTTGATGAGGAAAAATATATGCAAGCAGGAAATTTAAGGATTTCTTTGTCTTCTAATTTTCCCTCATCAACATGCACGGGAAAATTAGAAGACAAAGGATAAATTTCCCTCTTGCATGAGCGATGAGGAAAATACGAGGTTTACATTCCCTCGGAGAACAAAAGAATCCGAGGTGATCATGGTATTACAGTAAATTATCACAAGGCCTCGACCTCCACGAGGTATGCAGCTTCTCAATACACATAATATACGTACACTGCAGGTATGCCCTGCACTTGGATTGGCGTAGGATGATGAATCTTCATTCTTTTCAAAGCATTAATAATTGCTCGAGGAAATTTCATCTCCTGAAAAACATCGTTGCAGTGTTCAGTTACAGCGAATGCTATATGGACTATCCATTGGTCGTAAATGGATTGATTTAGCTCACATTTGAAAAGGTTTCCTAACAAAATATATCAATTAATGTAGTAGCCTGCATCGTTATGAATATTCTAGTCCGTGCTATCAGAGTCATTCAAAATAAGGCCTGGAAACTCAGCTAAAGCCTTCGTTCTATCTTTTTGTTCCCCTTTATGCATTTTTGTGCACGGTGCACGGTCACTGAACACATTGTATTTTAGTTAGACTTTCTCAAAGTCCTTTTCAAACATTTTGACCTTTCGGTTCCTCGTTGAAAAGGATTTTTCCCACCTGCAGCGCGCTAAAATTCACTGGTGAATTTTTCGACCGGTGACGTAATTCGGGAAGTAATTATATTCAGGCTAAATTGCTATACAAGTGCTATCTTTGGAAGTTGGAGTTAAACAGATCTTGAAAACGTTTTAGTTGGGGTAGAACCACTTTCCATTGCATGTACGACAACCCGAAACACGTCAAAACAGGGCGATGTACATTTCAGCGATTTCCCGCCAGAATATTTAATTAGATTCAAAAACCTGCAAGCGAAACAAGTCCGCCTCTTTCCTCCCGCTTTTCCGCTCTCCCGCCTTTCCGCTCGCCCGCAAAAACTAGCGCTAAGAGGCGGACCTGGACCAAGTCTATATTTTAGTATAATGAACGAATTATCCAATAGCAACGTTTCAGTTCAATCACGCTACCGTGCTATTTAAATATTACATAAACCTAAAACAAAGGATGTGCACGGTGTAAGGTAATATCACAGCTCATTATAGGCGCTTTGAAGTTTGCCAAGTTTCCAGATCATAGCTCTATTGACTATCATGGTGCATCTTCCTCCAACAGCCTCTGCCTTCATTTTTCATTACTCATTAATTCTTTGAAAGTTTTCATGGCGATAATGTAGACCCCTGTCCCGGGGGAGGGGGGGGGGTGTGCATGCCTGCATTTGACTGATACATTACTCACCTTAAAATGTTTGACAGGTGGAGGAATATCTTCCCCTTCAACTAAGATATGCCACTTTTTCCGAATTCTTTCAAATCTAGACTCAGGCATTTGTTGAAAGTATCTTGGAGGCCTCCATCTATAATAAAGCACCTGGCGTGAACAGACTGTTGTGCAGTATTAAAATAATACAGAATACTGATGTAGAAACACTTTGAGTATTTCCGAGGAGGAGCGTCTCGCTGAGCAAGAGCGTGAGCAAGGGTTGAGCAAGAGCGTGAGCAAGAGCGTGAGCAAGGGTTGAGCAAGAGTTGAGCAAGAGCGTGAGCAAGGGTTGAGCAAGAGCGTGAGCAGGAGCGTGAGCAAGGGTTGAGCAAGAGCGTGAGCAAGGGTTGAGCAAGAGCGTGAGCAAGGGTTGAGCAAGAGCGTGAGCAAGGGTTGAGCAAGAGCGTGAGCAAGGGTTGAGCAAGAGCGTGAGCAAGGGTTGAGCAAGAGCGTGAGCAAGGGTTGAGCAGGAGCGTGAGCAAGAGCATGAGCATGAGCAAGAGCGTGAGCAGGAGCGTCTCACTGAACAAGAGTTGAGCACGAACATGAGCAAGAGTGTGAGCAGGAGCGTGAGCAGGAGCGTGAGCAGGAGCGTGAGCAGGAGCGTGAGCAGGAGCGTGAGCAGGAGCGTGAGCAGGAGCGTGAGCAGGAGCGTGAGCAGGAGCGTGAGCAGGAGCGTGAGCAAGAGCGTGAGCAAGAGCATGAGCAAGAGCGTGAGCAGGAGCGTCTCACTCAACAAGAGTTCAGCAAGAGCATGAGCAAGAGTGTGAGCAAGAGTGTGAGCAAGAGTGTGAGCAGGAGCGTGAGCAGGAACGTGAGGGTGAGCAGGAGCGTGAGCAGGAACGTGAGGGTGAGCAGGAGCGTCTCACTGAGCAGGAGTATGAGCAGGGGTGTGAACAAAAGCAGGAGCATGAGCAGGAGCGTGAGCACGAGTGTGAACAGGGACGTGAACACAAGTGTAAGCACGAGCGTGAGCAGGAGTGTGAGCACAAGCATGAGCACAAGCGTAAGTAGAAGCATGAGCACAAATATGAGCACAAGCATGAGCACAAGCGTGAGCACAAGCATGAGCACAAGTGTGAGCACAAGCATGAGCACAGGTGTGAGCACAAGTATGAGCATGAGTACAAGTGTGAGCACAAGTGTGAGCACAAGCATGAGCACAAGTGTGAGCACAAGCATGCGCACAAGTGTGAGCACAAGTATGAGCATGAGTACAAGTGTGAGCACGAGCATGAGTACAAGCATGAGCACAAGTATAAGCACAAGCATGCGCACAAGCGTGACCACGAGCATGAGCACAAGCATGAGCACAAGTGTGAGCATGAGTACAAGTGTGAGCACGAGCATGAGTACAAGCATGAGTACAAACATGAGCACAAGTGTGAGCACAAGCATGAGCACAAGCATGAGCACAAGTGTGAGCACAAGCATGAACACAAGTGTGAGCACAAGCATGAGCACAAGCATGAGCACAAGTATGAGCACAAGCATGAGCACAAGCATGAGCACAAGTGTGAGCACAAGCATGAGCACAAGTGTGAGCACAAGCATGCGCACAAGTGTGAGCACAAGTATGAGCACAAGCACACGCACAAGCGTGACCATGAGCATGAGCACAAGCATGAGCACAAGTGTGAGCATGAGTACAAGTGTGAGCACGAGCATGAGTACAAGCATGAGCACAAACATGAGCACAAGTGTGAGCACAAGCATGAGCACAAGCGTGAGCACAAGTATGAGTACAAGCATGAGCACAAGTGCGAGCACAAGCATGCGCACAAGCGTGAGCACAAGAGTGAGCACAAGCATGACCACGAGCGTGAGCACAAGCATGAGCACAAGCGTAAGCATGAGCATGCATGAGTACAAGTGTGAGCACGAGCATAAGTACAAGCATGAGTACAAGCATGAGCGCAAGCAGCAGTGTGAACATTGGCATGGGCACAAGCATGAGCACAAGTGTGAGCATGAGCATGAGCACAAGCATGAGCACGAGCGTGGGCACAAGCACAAGTGTGAGCACAAGCATGGGCATGAGCGCGAGTGCACGTGTAAGCACAAGCGTGAGCACCAGCATGAACATGAGGCACACTTCAAAGACATCTAAATTGTTACCAACCCTGTTTTTATAGGATCTGTATAAACCACACCTTTTGCAATCTCACTGACTGCCATCAAAGCTATTAAAATTAAAATTAAAAAGTTTGTTGAAACAAGTTTACTGCAGAACTGTTAGATGTGCGTTCTGATTAGTATGCTTTATTACATGAATCAGTGAAGTATGTAGCGTTACCTTTCTTCTCTGCAATACTTTCCAAGATTTTCTTCTCTTCTTTCAACTGTTTTTCTATTTCTGTCTCCTTTACAACTGTCTCACAAATAATAAAGAAAATTAACAGACTGCAGTTGTCTAGTAAGTTATTGGTGGGCCTCCATACGACACATGTCAAACCATAGTGATCAATTTTTGATGGCCTTTACAGTGGTCATGTTCAGAGTAAAGTAAAATGTTTGACAGGTTTGCCTGTATTTACAGGAATGTATCTGGTTAATTCATTACTGTACATCATAGCTGGTAGCCAAGCAATTGGCAAGATTTTTTACAGCTGGTAGCCGTGGACAAGTGTGCGAATCAGGTGTGGTCCTACACATCCAGAACAAGATATTTAATTTACTAAAGAACATTAAATATGAAAAAATGCTTTGATTGTACCTTCAGCTTTTTTTAAAAGCTCACTGTGTTGATCCAAAAGACTAACATTAGGAAGGACTTCAGTTGCATTTTCAAGAACCTACAATCAGATTTCATTTACATTAATTTTAAGAAAACTACAGTCTTATAAACCCAACTTTATAACTGAAAACTAAAAACAACTGAAGTATTATTTTCCCACAAGCAATTAAAACTTCATATTACCTCATCTTTGTTTAGATCTTCATTCGCCTTCTCACTGTTACTGTTAGCATTTCCATTTTTATTAAGTAATCTCTCTCGTCTTTCATGCTGTCAAAATTTAATATTTTATAAAAGGTTAGAATACACTGCAATTAGATGAATTCTTTTAGATAATGTACAATGAAATTGTAGATTTTAAAATCTTCTAATTACTTAGGTATACAGTATAATTACCAGGGTTCTGCCCATGGTGGGTGGCGCTGTTTGGCAGTGCCCGGCACTCATGCCAAAACAGACCCTTCCACCCAGCACTCGAAATATGCAATAAGAAAACCTCATGTGTTGTAGTTTTTTATATATCTTTTAATTAATATACATCATTTTGTATTTTTCTGTCTTTGGTGAATTTTGTTTTTTAAACAATATTACTTGGTGAAATTCAGCACCATAATGCACACAATATTAGCTACCAGACTTGTGATTCAGTGAAGTACGATACTCCTTCAAAGCCAGATTGGATTGTCATCATGATACTTGGGTAAGGTGCTAATGCACCAGTCAATGGTTTGCCCCAGGGGGGGGGGATCGGGCATACCCACGGGATTTGACATTTCACTATGAAATTTTGGTCAATTTCCCCACCGTGCGACTAGCTTTTTAAGTCAAAGTAAGTCAAATTTCCCCACCCAGTCACCCACTGGGCATATGAACAGGAACTTAATATGCATTAACAATCCACACATGCTACAATTCACATGCTACCATTACAGCACACTACAGCACATTTTCTTGGAGTAGCCAAGGGCACACCCTACATAAGTTTCACCCAGAGTAGCCGGGGAACAGACCCGATGTACGGGTGCGGCAACACAAACTGCCAACAGCTAAGCACATGCTATTACACATTACAACACACTACTGCACATTTTCTTGGAGTAGCCAAGAACACACCTTGCATAAGTTATCACCCGGAGTAGCCGGGGAACAGACCAGATGTACTGGTGCGAAACACACAAGCAAGCAGGCGAGAACCAGAGGACCCCCTACATCCCTACATGACTGTGCAACAGCAGGGGAGCACAAATACAGACCCCCAATGACTGTACGGCAATGTTGCACAGTATGGACCCACAAGCAGCTGACAAGCAGCCAACAGCTGGGCTAGAGGACCCCTCACAGGACTGTGCAACAGCAGGGGAGCAAATACAGACCCCCAACAACTGTACGGCAAAGTTGCACAGTACAGACCCTCAAGCAGCTGGCAAGCAGCCAACAGCTGGGCTAGAGGACCCCCCACATGACTGTGCAACAGCAGGGGAGCAAATACAGACCCCCAACAACTGTACGATAAGCGGTGAAGCACAGTACGGACCCCATAACGACATCACCAATACAATTAAAGAAACCCCGCACAACAGGGCATTGGGAGGGGAGCACTACGGCAGCAGAAAGCACGATACAGTTCCCAACAACTGTACGGCAGCAGTAAAGCACATCTACAGTCACCCACAACTGTAGTATAGCAGGGGAGCACTAAAGGAGTCCGCCCAGGGAACAGGAGCATACACAGCGTCTCTGCAACTGTGGGAAAGTTAATAGCGCCAACGCAAAGCGGATCCCCCGCAGTAGTAGGACAGCAAGAAACATTAGCACAAATGCAGTCCCTCGCGAGCAGGAAGATTACAACAAAGTCGCGCACAAGCAACCAGGTAGCCACTGTACGACAGCAAGGTACATTAGCACAAATGCAGTCCCTCACGAGCAGGAAGATTACAGCAAAGTCGCGCACAAGCAACCAGGTAGCAACTGTACGACAGCAAGGTACATTAGCACAAATGCAGTCCCTCACGAGCAGGAAGATTACAGCAAAGTCGCGCACAAGCAACCAGGTAGCAACTGTACGACAGCAAGGTACATTAGCACAAATGCAGGCCCCCCACAACAGTATGATAGCAAAGCAGCACACATGTGACCACCTAGCAATGGCACAATAGCAAGGTACAAAAGGACAAATGCAGTCCCCAGCAACAATATATAGCAAAGTAGCACACATGCAACCACCAGGCAACTGTACGATAGCCAGGTACAATAGTACAAATGCAGTCTCCCAGCAACAATATGATAGCAAAGTAGCACGTCTGCAACCACCTAGCAACTGTAAGACAGCAAAGAACAATAGTACAAAAGCATGCCCCCAGCAATAATATTATGGCAAAGTGGCAGACAAGCAACAACCTAGCATCTGTAAGATTGCAAAGTAGTGCAAATGCAGTACCTGGCCCGCAACTGTAGCACTGCAAGGAACACAAATACCATCCCCGCAACGATAGCAGGCACTAGGGGCACCAGCAGAAAAACAAATCCTATATGCACGACAGAGCGAGCTGAAGTCAAGGAATGGCAACAGCTCAACCACCTGGACTAAGTGATACGCCTACAACACAGGGAGGGTGGGTGGGTGATAGCGAAGTGTCACATACAGCAGTCAGCACACGAATGAGCTCTGAGCCTCTACACTCATTAACTCAGCAAAGGGGCTAGTGGATTGAAACCCCCAAGTAGAACCCCAAGGGACCTGTGGAACAACAACACATACACATCGCATGATGTTAATTATTTTTATTTCATAAATACATTATTTTAATATTAATAAACATGTGATGATGAAACAAAGAACTGAGTCTGTGTATATAAAAATTATATGCTCCAGTGCACTACAACAATTCACTGAGCTGGTGTCCAGGTATCTATCAGCAATATCATAGGCCAAAAGCTTTCTTAAATACAAAGCATATTTATATATTTCATCAAGAATCACTCACCTTCTGTCGAAAGATAAATCCACTCAGCACTCGAGAAAATCCAGTGTTTCCCGCTGAAATAGGCACTGACGATCAATCTCGTACCCACAGCCTGCGATCCTTTTGGTTAATTACGACCATTTGTCCTTCACTCGTTCCCAAGCCCCACGCAGTGAGACCTGACAATCTTCCCGACCCTCGGGCTACCTACAGTTGTCAAATTCCCAACCCAGGGGAAACAGGTAGTTGTCAAATCCCATGGGTATGCCCAATCCCCCCCCCCCCTGGGGGAAACCATTGACTGGTGCATAATCACTTCACACTTTGTTTACTAATGCCTGTAAGATGATACACTGACCTTGGTAGCATATATAGGGGAACATGTAGGGATTTGGGTAAGAGAATGAAGTTCATTGATAATTGCAAAGCGCAAATATCATTTTTGAAAAACGTTTATATTTTGAGAGTTTTTACATTAAATTTGAAGAGTTAATTGAAAAATAAAATATATTTAGAGGTTGGGGGATTTTCTCATGTCAGATGGGGGTGCTAAACAAATAATTCTAATTATGATTAATTTATCCAACCTCTTGCTTCTTACGCTCTTTTAATGGTACATAGGGTGTGTAGTCATCTTCATCTGACGAGTCTGAGTCACCATGCTTTTGAAGAGCTCGCTAAATTAATAAAAAAAGAAAGACTATACTGTATATATAATTTTTTAAAAATGAACGTTGCTACTCTGAGTTTCACGCGTTAAGCAATCATCAGGCAACTGAAAAATCTTGCTCTACCTTCAAAGGTGATCGAGCACTCTGTGGAGTGTGACTATAATTTGACTATTGTAAAACATACTTTTGAATAGCTTGAAATATTGTCAGGATCTTCTCTGCTTCTCTTTCTGTCATTTCCTTCCATATCCGTGGTTCATAAAATATCGTTAAATATCCACAATACCACTGGGAAGAAGCCACAAACAGCTTGAGCTTCGAAGAGTTATAAATTCACTAAACATCCGCCATCTTGAAACACGACATATTGGGACAGAAGGATCAAAACAGATCATTAAGGGACACAAAGGGATCACTGTGACGTCATCAAAATGGCGGACGAAGAAGACGTTGTTTTCGTGAACTCGCCTTTGTATAGACATCTAAACGAAGTAGGATTTACTGATTTTGATGCACAGTCTATCGATAATGCAGCTACACAGTCAGAGATAAACACCAATAATTCTCCACCTCCGAAATCTTCCCAAGATCTGACCAACAGAAGTTTCCCTAAAGCAATTGTCGATTTTGTGAAAGGTCTTTTTGGATTCATTTTCTCCACAACTTCAAGCGAAATAGCTCATTGCCAATCGTACATATCTTTGATAAAATCAGGCAAGCTTCTGACCGAAGATGACTTGGAGTTTGTGTATAGATTTGAACAGTGTACTGAATCGGAAACAGAAGCGTTAGGAAACATCACATGTCATACGGAGATCAGCGAATCAACGGCAGAAAAACCAGGCAACTTTTTTGCTGTAATTACAAGCAACGCCTTTACTGTATTCATAGTAATTATAGCTATAATTCTTGCTTTAATCCTAACAGCTGAACACCACCACTGGGTCTTGATATCGTTCATAACTATTGCCGTTGGTACCTTGTTGATTTGTAAGATTTATTCTGTGTGGTGGAACATTAAAATCGACCATGTTAATAACCATAACTTGCTATTACTGAAAAACTACTTGAAGATTATGCAGGAATTACTTGTCTTAGTCAAGAAGGCTGTTTTGTTTATTCAGGAGAAAGAATTGTTAGCTCGAGGCCATATTATAATCAGTCCATTGGCTCCAGTTGCGAGAATGGATTCGAATTCAGGATTGTACGGAAAACGGCTCAAACAATGTACATTATTACGGGAATGTTTGTTCACTGAGGTAAAAACGTATCTTGGTGTTCTTCTAAATAAAACTAAAACCATTTCTTGTTTGACTTTATTTTGTAACAATAAACTAAACTGTTGGCTTGGCAAAGACCTGACGAGAATTGATGATGAGTTGTTTAACATTACGACTTCAAATGATGACACAAGTGAATTTTCATTGGCTAAACTGAAAAGGATTTTTGGTTGTCTGATTGAGCTACAATCTTTGCTGCTCTGTCATGTCTTGTTAATCTTGCTTTCTGTTGTTGCCAAACAGTCAAGCACAACAGAAAATGATCAAGATATAATTCGGACTTGTTTTGACGATTTATTGTTGGACGGTAAACAATGCTTTGGTAAAATAAAACAGTGTTACAAATTCCACAAAGTTGGCATTCCACAGAATGTGTTGGATGAGGAAGGAGTAAAAATAGCAGATAAATTTGGTACAACCTTTTCACCATTTTTAATGGCTATCCACAGTTTGAGTCTTCATCTTCAAGAAGCGTCAAGAACATCCATTTCAATTGAAGAAAAGATGGAGGGAATCGACTCAGTAGAGACATTTGTTCTGGAACATTTTGATGAACTTGAGAAAACGTTACTACAGATGAAATGTAACATAGACAGTCTTACATCGTGCTGGAATGAAAGTCGTGACAGACTTCAAAATATCATCCTGTGCTTTGATAGAAAGAAAGAGAGAGAAAAAAGCTGTGCTGAAGAGAAAGCAAGCAGTGAGAGTTTGGTGGATACTGAAAAAGTTCGGATGGTCAGAATTACTGGAATTGTTGATGTTGTTCCAGATCAGATTTTTGAAGGAGAAACGTCTTTGGAGATTGATGATCAAAAAGCTGGTCTATCAACATTAGGCAGTGAGGAATTATTAAGGGAGCAGAAAGCAAGGGAAGAGAGTAGATATCTCCTTCGAGAATTAAAGTCAGTGTTGGCTACGAAGGACGACCAAGCAATGGTGGGGATTCCTAGGGCTTTGTTAGTGAAAAAACCTGGTGACGTTGAGTCCATGTCTATAATTGAAAACAAGGCTATAGATTTGGCCAATAGTGATAAAGATGTGGGTTCAGAGGACAACTCAAGCCTTTTGAATAAGACACCTGAATCTGATGATGAGCAAAACCGAGGTGTCAGCCCAGAGTTGAAGAGAAACTACAGCAATGATGAATACGACTGTGACAGCTCCAGACAAGTTCCATTCATTGCCAAAGATGATGATCTTGATCAGGAAATAGAGAAGAGAAGCAATGTTGTCAACCCATTTGCATCAATGGTGGCAGCTGCAGCCTTAGCCAGGAAAAAGCAATTTGGTTTGAAAGAACAAAGCTATGAAATAGATTGTGAAAAATGAGACATTTGGTGACGAGACTGACTCTGATTCAGACTAAACATATATATAATATACAATCTCATCCCCAGAGCGAAATATGCCCAGCCACGCAGGCAACATTTGGCTCAGCATATTCTTTCACTCAGAATTCATGATTATCGTTAATTGTGAAATGTCGTAGAATTAATGATAATCCTCAATTTTAAAAAATAATTCCAAACCCCCAACCCGACCCCCACCTCTAAACCTGACCCTAAACCTAACCACAACCCCCCCTAGCAACCCTAAAGCTAACCACGACCCCCTGGTGGACCTAAATCTAACCAAAACCCTCCAGGGAAAAAGTCGCACCTCTCAGACTCCAACCACAACACCCCTACCTCTCAGACCCCGACCACAACACCGCTACCTCTCAGACCCCGACCACAACACCCCTACTTCAGACCCCGACTACAACACCCCTACCTCAGACCCAACCAACAACACCCCTACCTCAGACCCAACCAACAACACCCCTACCTCAGACCCAACCAACAACACCCCTACCTCAGACCCAACCAACAACACCCCTACCTCTCAGACCCCGACTACAACACCCCTACCTCTCAGACCCCGACTACAACACCCCTACCTCAGACCCAACCAACAACACCCCTACCTCTCAGACCCCGACTACAACACCCCTACCTCTCAGACCCCGACTACAACACCCCTACCTCAGACCCAACCAACAACACCCCTACCTCTCAGACCCCGACTACAACACCCCTACCTCAGACCCAACCAACAACACCCTTACCTCTCAGACCCCGACTACAACACCCCTACCTCAGACCCAACCAACAACACCCCTACCTCTCAGACCCAGACACCCCTACCTCTCAGACCCCGACTACAACACCCCTACCTCAGACCCGACCAACAACACCCCTACCCAACCACAACACCCCTATAGGTTTTTTAGTTAGATGCTTTTTAGTTTAACATCCCGCATGTGGGAGAAAAAAGTCCCCTAAGATTAAGGATAATCATGAATATTTCTAGACTTTGACAATTAAGGATATAATTATGAATTCTAAGTGAGAGGACATGTTGGGCTCTGGGAACGAGATTGTACACGTGGCTTGGCAATCTCGTACCCAGAGCCTGCGATCCTTTTGGTCAGTACCAAGGAACGGAGACTCTGGGAAACTCCGATGAAAAAGTCCCCAAATCGGGGTCTTTGGTCCCAGTCCTCTGGTTCCCAGATCCTTATAATTTGTAACTGCCATGTTGATGATCGTTCGCTAGTCCGAAGACCAGGGAAATATTTGTTTACCGATGAATAAAATCAACATGTTTTACAAGGCTCTCGACAAAGCATTTGTGTAAGAATGGCCATTCTTTGCTTTTCTCCTAATCGTTGACCGGACGATTTGAGCCGTAGGTTTTATTTGTCCGCGTCGGCCGTGATCGACTCGGCTCAGCTGCTCAGGTAAGGAATTGTACTTTCTGTTAGGAATTTTGGCTAAATTATATCGACCTTGCATTCTCTAATGTTATTTTTAAAGTTCTGAGACAAAACTGCGAATAAATACGAGACGAATCAGACGATAGATGTTTGTTTGGCGACAAAGCGACAATAATAATAGTTTTAACTTGTAAATTATCGGGATTTTCACTGTTTTGAATTATTTCATGTGTTCAATTGTATACTGGGTTTGCTGTTTATAATTATGTGTTACAGAACGTTGATAAATCAATTAAACAGGTTAGCAACGTGCACAGAATTTTAATTTTCACTTATTTATTGCTGGGTCGAGATTGATTGAACTAACCAATCAGGTGCCGAGTTTCATCGGAGTTTCCCAGAGCCTCCGTTCCTTGGTACTGACCAAAAGGATCGCAGGCTCTGGGTACGAGATTGGTGGCTTGGGCGCTATACGTTTCCGAATCAATCGCCCAACCTAAATATAATACAAACCACACCAAACTTTATGAGACGTTCACATTAAAAATTCGTTGAACACAATCGCAATGTACCTTTTCGTCACTTGCTATAGCAGATATTGGATCTGGATGTTCTGGTGTAGGTCCATTCTCACCAACAACGTGCAGACTGCAAATATAACTGTCCTTTGAACACAAGAAGGAGTCGCCACGATGGCATGCCACAATCCATCGCTGTCTTTTTTCTGCTAAAGTTTTCCACCTCTTGGCCGGAGGAAAACGAATAAACCGAACGGGATCGCCGTTTTTGTTTCTATTTAGCAGTTTGGGAACCTTGAATCTTCTTACAAGTTCCCCAACCACAATGTTTTGTCGCAACCATCTTGTTTTTACTAGCGATATACTACTATATAAGTGATATACACAATGTCCGCATCTCAGGTTTTGTTTACGTTTTTGTACATGTGCTTTTAGACGTGAAGTGGCGAACCTCAGAAACGACTTTGAAGTTTTGCTGTTTCAAGGAGATGTTTGTCGACTTTCTGTAAGCCATGTCGACGAGATATTACCAAGTTCTTTTCATTTCAGAGATTGCTTGCTATATATTCGGTTTTCTCGACACCGCCGCTAAAAAAAATGTCGCTTTGGTTTGCCAGTTTTGGAAAGAAATTGTGTATTCGCCTAACCAATGGAGAAATGTTACTGTAGAACTACCTGCCAGCTGTAATGAACTCCTGATTACAAGTCTGAAGAAGAGAGAAATAACGCGAATAAGCTGCCCAAGGTCTTCATCCAAAGACTTCGCCCTTGTTTTCGATCTTCCAGATATAACTTATTTAAATGTTGGTGGTTGCCCTAGAGTGTCAGAACTTCAATTAGAACGCGAGATCTGTCGGCTCCAGAAGTTAAAGCATTTGGTTTTCAAATGCTGTAGCCGAATTAGCGATACTTTTCTCGAAGCGTGTGCTCCGAATTTGAGGAATTTGAAGTCTTTGGTCTTGGAAGATTGTAAGAATATTACTGAGTTTGGTCTTAGGACTTTTTTAAAACATGTTCATGGGTTAGAGGAACTTGATTTGACATGGTGTGCGAATATGAGGGATGCCTGCCTTGAGGATATCGGCTTAAACTGCCCAGAGCTGAAGACACTGATTTTGCAAGGCTGTGATTGGATATCAGCCAGCACTATGCACTACTTGGTTGACTACAACTTACCGAAATTGGTACATCTTGATTTTCATGGGAGTCGTGGCTTGACTGATGATTGTCTCAAGATACTCGCTAAAAGCTTACCAAATCTGAAGTACCTCGATGTTAAGGAGTGTCCTAAGATTACTAGTAAAGGCATTGGTTATATCGCTGATAATCTACAACAGCTATCACACTTCTTAAGTGGTGGTGATTAATCCAGTTATCCACAATTGGCGGAGAAGTCGTGCCTATGTCTCTTGACTTGACATGACCACTACAGTGATGCTGCAAACTCTTGGAGGTGTTATACCATGCCTAAATTGAATGTTGCAGTGCGTAGGATCGACCAAGAGAGCAACACCTTTGTTGCAAGCAAAAAAAAAATGCAGTTACTTGTGACCATGATAACACTACTAAGACTAGAGACTTTGCTCTACGGCGCGGACTTCAAAAGCAAAAAAAAATATTAATGAAAAAAAAGAGAATGAATAACTTGTAGTCCCAAGAGTATTTTCAATACCATCCTCATTTTGTAAACAATGCCACTCTGAACATACATTTTCATGTCTTCAGGACGACGTGAACACGCTGAGAGCAGTGGAAGATTCTGGAATTTGATGAAATTACTATGTCGAGCCACCAGTAACTTTTAGTAACTGGAGCATCTTGAAAGTCATAAACAAGCTTATAAATATCAAATACAGTAGTCAAAGTACTGTGGCTTCTTTTAAATGCTTCAATTCACATTGTATTTTAACGTTTTGGCTTGCCGCGTCGTAGATCCTAAAGTAATTACCCCTGGCACTTATTGCATACTCTCTAAAAAAGAATGAGACAAGACGAAGGATAAACTATGGCTATACTTTGACGACGCTGCCAATGTGCTGAGATACTATTACTGGACAACTCGCTTTAATGTGAAGTTATTGACAACTTGGATATTCTAGACATGAACTGTACTCAAGAAATATGATACTTTGGACTAACAATACTTTGGAAATAATTACCTTTTTGCGTTGCTGCTCACTCGGTCAGATAAGTTTAAAATGTCATAGATAAAATAATAATCGCTTAATTATAATTGTTGCTTGTTTTAAATAAATAACATATATAAGATGTTAAAAAGCTTGGTCTACACTATTTTAGTTTACATTCTATACCGACAGAGCGTAACAGTTGAATATCAACATACCATCATACTATCATACCATGGCACAATATGGCACTATATGTGTTGAATACCAACATATTTTGCCATGGTATGATGGTATGACGGTATGGCACTATATGTGTTGAATATCAACATATTTTGCCATGGTATGAATGATAGTCAAAATATTGATATGGTACAATAGTATGCATACTATCAATTTTTTTGGGGACTTCTCTCCTTTTATAGGCATCATATGTATAATATTTATCACTCTTCTTGTTCTGCGGAGCAATTCTCGTATAAATTCTCACCCTGGTTGGCAGTGGCTTTATTGCTAGGTTCATATGTTGCATTGTATCTGGGTGAGATTTTATTCAACATTTTATTTTAGTACGCGTACTAATGTACTATTAAGCATTAAGACCATAGGTATAAGAACTTTTAACCAATGAATCTGTGTCTCATGTTTATATTTTATGAGCTGTTATTCATAGTAGATTAAAACGTAGTGATAAAGCTTTATGAACGTACTAAAAACTTTGTATTAAAAATGCGTAAAATGGTGTACTAAGTTATGGTACTAGGCTTTAGAATGTAGTGATAAAGCCAAAATACTGGTGTACTAACGTACTAAAACTTTAAAACCACTGATAAAGCATGAGTACTGTACTGGCATACTAATGTACTAAACTGGCTCCGAGACTAAAAATTGAAAACTTAACTAAAATTTCACTATTTAGATGTGTCAGAAAAGCTATCACTGTGGCATGCATCAGAAAAGCTATCACCATTTAAAAAATTTTGTAATTAATTGCTACCAAGGCTTGCAAAGATTGATGATTAAAATAACGTAGTGTCAGACCGAGTGCAATATCAGAGGGACCAATAAAAACTTCGAAAATTTCAAATGTATAAAATTTCACAGAAAATTTTTTGTACATGTAGTTCATTATGTTAATTGTTCTTCCAAATAAAATTTTCTTGCTTGTCATATATGTACTTTTAATTTAATGCTTGGTCTAAAGATTGTTAGGTTGAACATTACCAACATAATCCTTAGCTAACTGTGATTTTATCTATGCGAAAATTAAACCCCTTCCTTTACGTAGACCTGCTTCAAGTTTAAATTACAATGACACAGCATCAGTAGTGAAAACGAGCCTTCTTTGAAAGTTGTTGAAACCTAAACAAAGATAAAGCATATAGTATGAATCGATGTCGACGTCTTTAATTTCATTGTATTAATAGCCACATGTATGCTGTTCAAATGTATAATACATGTACAGTACTACAGTTAGTGAAAAATTCAGTTCGAAATAAACTATTTTACTAAGGCTCTGAAGCGGATTGACAGTCCAATCAGATCGAAAAACGCGAGTGAAGTCAATCCGGGCACATGTTTACATGGAGAATCCGATCTGCTTGGAACATGTTTTCGGTTTTGGAACACTATTTTCTGTGCTTCCCTCAATGTCTGCCATTTAGCACGACACGAACCAACTTCACTCATGCGTATCAAGTCATTTTCAAGTCAAACCGTGTTTACATGAATCAGATTGGAGACATTCAAGTCGATTCTTGTTTGAATCTCAAGTCAATCCACTCCATTGCGTGGATTGACTTCCGTCATCCGTTTCAATCAGATTGAAAACTTTCAATCTTCTTCATGTATAAACAGAACAAGGAGAAACAACATGCGAGATTTGACTTGAACACTCAATCTGCTTCAGGCCCTTAGATAGCTCTGCCAAGCGGTAAAATAGTTTATTTCAAACTAAATTTTTCATTTTTCATTGCATATCCTACTAACGTCATGTACCTTGAAAATCCAGGATTTGAAGTATCTGCTACATGTACATTGAATGCATTATCATCTTCTTGCCTTTTTTGTTGACTTTCATCCTGTTACAAAAATTAGTTTTGAAAAGAATTTGTGAACAATTAATCATTGTCCTACGTAACTCTTTCGGGTTATTAAAGTCCGATTTTACATATTCTTTTCATTGGGGTATTCAAGGTTGGATTATATATGAATATGTAAAATCTCCACAAATGAGAAATAGAAATTTAAAAAGTTTTCTCTTACGAATAAGGGTCTTTGTGTTCTTTTTTCTTGAGTATTTGATCCGTGCCATTGTCGAGGCTTTGGCTGGTGTGTTTCCTGATCTAACTGACTTGGGTCTTGGGATTGTTGTGTTCTTCGCTTGTGTTGTTGTTGTTGTTGTTGTTGTTGCTGCTGCTGTTGTTGTTTATGCCATGGTTGTTTTTGCCATTGCTGCTGTTGATTTTGCTCATTTTGTTGCTGCTGCTGCTGTTGTAGTTTTTGTTGCTGCCATTGTTGCTGTTGATTTTGCTCATGTTGTTGTTTTTGTTGCTGCTGCCATTGCTGTTGTTGCTGCCATTGTTGCTGTTGACTTTGCTCGTGTTTTTGTTGCTGTTTTTGTTGCTGTCTTTGTTTTCTCTGTTTCTGCAATTGTTTTTGATAGAACTGCTGTTGTAATTCTCTCAATTCTTGGCCCATTGCATCACAAACTCCTTCCAAACTTAAACTATTATCCTTACACGTTTGTAGCTCTTTGGATATTCTATAAAGATGTTTTAAGGACACGTCATGGTGTATTTTCCATTTGTATTCGGTGATGGAATGATGATGATGGTGATGGTGATGGTGATGGTGATGGTGATGGATGATGATGATGATGATGATGATGATGATGATGATGATGATGATGATGGTGATGATAGTGATGATGGTAATAATGCAGGTTCGAACCCTGTCTGGGGCTCAGAAATCATTTCTGAGTGAGTGAGTGAGTGAGTGAGTGAGTGAGTGAGTGAGTGAGTGAGTGAGTGAGTGAGTGAGTGAGTGAGTGAGTGAGTGAGTGAGTGAGTGAGTGAGTGAGTGAGTGAGTGAGTGAGTGAGTGAGTGAGTGAGTGAGTGAGTGAGTGAGTGAGTGAGTGAGTGAGTGAGTGAGTGAGTGAGTGAGTGAGTGAGTGAGTGAGATGTGATGGTGATGATGGTGGTAATGATGATCGTAATGATGATAACAATGGTAATAATGATGGTAATAGGGATGGTTGCAATGATGATCGTAATGATGGCAATAATGATAATGACAATGATGGTAATAATGGTAATGTTAGTAATGGTGATCGTAATGATGGTAATAATGATGCTAATGATGGTGATGACTGATGATTATCATTAATGGTGGTGACGACGTGTGTGTGGGGAGGAGTACGTTACCCATACATGCATTGGAATTTTGTTGAAGTCGTGTAGACACTACAGATTCAAACCTTTGAAATTCTGGATCACTTTGAGGTTTCTGAGAAACATTTTTCTTTTCAATTTGCAGTCTTTTTGTTTCATCTTTCTTTGCTTTGATTAAATTGTTGATGTCTAACGTAAATAACAAAAAAAAAACAACAACAAAATGATTCCACCACAATTGTAAAAGGTGCAGTCTTGGAGAAGAAAGCTGTAGCACCTCCGCCCTAAAAGCAATGTTGGCGCAACGTTTAAATAAAATAAAAACATTGCATAGTGGAAAATAGCCTGGTACCCTGGCCCAATCAAAGAGTATGGGCCAGGTAACCACTAAAGACTTCTGCTTTCCTATTGGTTGAAATTTCACGCGTTTTTAGTGGCTATGAGTAAAACTGCAATCGTCATAAGTGGATTTAGCCCTGATGACACGAGAATGCTATTAGTGGTTACCTGGCCCATATTTCTTTTGAAATTGGGCCAGGGTACCAGGCTAAGTGGAAGGCAACCTAGAGTTGCCTGCTACAAGTCTACAACTACTTCTTTTCATAATTAACCATTTATAGCCCAAGACCTTCCCAAATTAATTCTTTGAACGTTTTCATGGCGATAAAGTAACATAAATAAGTTTTTAAGAAATATTTTACGTGGTGTTTCCACAAAACTTATTTATATTACCTTCCCAAATGCTGAATAAAATCGTCTGGCGTTAGCCAGAATAAAATTGTCTGGCAGTTAGCCAGAATAAAATTCTTAAAGTGGTCAATGGACTATGAAGGGTTAATATAGATTCCTCGTTTCCTACGTACTATTGTATAGCTTGCCTTTTTGTTTAGATTCTAGTTCATTGATTTTGAAAAGAAGTCTTTCTTTCTTGCTTTCCAGAATACCCACTTCATTTTTCACTTTTTTAATAGTCTCAATTTCTGGAAAAAAAGTTGCCAAAAAAATGAAATTTAAAATTGGCCGTACCCCAGCATTAATATTCTTTATTAATAATATATACATGAAATTTTTTTTCTTAATTTTGATTAGGGCAGTGTCGTTTTAAAAGGTGGCTCCATACAGTTTCTTGAAAAGTGGAAAACATACGTTTTAGCTCCAAAATCTTGTACATTGATTATTTGTTTAAAAAATGGAACTAACTGACTTGTGTAGAACAGCATAGTTTTGAGAATCAGAAACTGAAACCAAAAAGTGCGTAACTGTAGTTGCTATGGCAACAATGACGTTTCAAAATGGCTGCTAATTTGCGTTTAAACTAGTTTAATTCGAAAACTATTAATGTCGGTGACACACAATTTTTATTTTATTAAAAGTTTTCTTCTAGTATGAGTAATCGTTAGGCCAATTTAAAAAAAAATCTGTACATCCTAAAAAATTTTATTAAGAATAATCACTTTTTTTTATTTGAAATTTTTTTTACAGAAATTACAGAATTTTTTGAAAATTTGGCCTATTGACATGATATAAAATAAATATTCCCAACAGTGCAACCTGTGTTCATTTGATTCTTCAAAACGATAAGGTTTTCAAGTTTTTTCTTTGTTGAAATCTCTCTTTTCTTTCTTCCATCACTTATTAAGTCATACATAGACGAAAACTCTTTGCATTCCTCTAAAAATGTATCCCTAAAAACACAAAATGTTTGGCTATAAAAAACTCTGAAATACTCAAACATTTCAAATGAATAAAATATTTCATTTATAAAATACCTTTCAATTTCAGAATGTTGTTGAATTTTTTTCTAAAAAAAGACACATAGAAGACATTGTCGAAATTAAAATAGTCTTTATAATTGAGACTAAAAGTTTTAAAAGTAAAAAACCCAACATATTAAACTTCTAACCAAACATTTCTGCAATTCTGTCTTTTTCTCTGCCAAGTTCGTTTTCTGTTCAGCAAATATTTTTTCTTTTTCAGTAAACCATTTTGACTGGAGTTCTTGCTCTGCAATTTTTTGACTTTTTATTACAAGATTTCCTTGAAAAGACTTGATTTCTTCCTTTATTTCAGACGCTTTTGCTTGAACACTATCAATTTCGTTGTTTACTGCCAACAAAAATAAAAGGTAAGTACGGTTTAAACCTATACTATTTTTTATGTTTGCTCCATGCGTTTCTGGACGACTTTTTACCTTCAAAATCTGGTTTCAGTTTAGTTCTTGTTAAAAGTAGAAGGGAGAGGGGGTGTTCTTTAAGTTAACAGTTGCCTTTTTGTCATTTTGTCGTGTTTATTTCCTTCTGAAAACGTTGAAGACCACAGAAATGCCGCTTCAGCAATTCAAATATTTTGGATGTTGTCGTTCAACCGCTGCTGAAAACGGATGAAATTAGAGAGTTTTTCCTTACCTTGTTTAAGTTTAGCAAATCTTTCTTTTACTTTCTCTTCTGAGTGAAGTATCTGTGCAAACAAATCATTTAAAATACTATTTGTCGCCATTTTAAAACCAAAATATATCCTTTCTATTAATTCAAGATGGCGGCCTCCAGAAAATTGGCGCGAAAACAGCTTTTAAAATCACATACTCGAGAAGTAGATTTTTCTGGCGGCAGCCCTCCAATAAAATATTCACTTCGCTTTCATAGTTTAATTATTGATTGATACGCTTTTGAAAATTAATCGAAAAGGCAGCTGCTGAATTGGATTGTACATGTGGGGGTTTTCTGAGTCAGGAAACGATAAAAATAAAAGGAAAATATTAGGTTACAGCGTTTTAACAATTAACTGACTCAGTATAGTTTTCAAAGGTCGCAGAAAACTATTTCTTTCATACAATTGTCACTCTTTCGCCTAATTGTAAAAATAGCTTCCAAACTTAAAGTGATGCCCAAGCCATTTTGAGTTTAAATATGACCAGTTTGATTAAAATTTGGCTTTATTTGTGACTGATATCAGTGCGCCTGATTTTGGCCGTTATCTTTCTTTCTTTTTTCTTTTGATTTCCTCAAAGACATCCTTATTAAAGGTGGGGTTCAAGTGATCAACTAATCTCTACGAAATATGAGATCATGATGGATGTGGTTTTCCCCGCGAATTGAACTATGGCGTCACAGAATATACTAAATGCTTTGTCAGATTCTTGCCGGATCAGTGTCAGTTCCTTGGTAGCTGAAGCCTTTTTCTTCGAACAGTTCTATGTTTGGGAAATTCCAAGAATATTCTCAACAAAGGTCTTAGGAAGTCGAAGAATACACAGAACGCTTTGACTGTTTCCACAGAACTGGACAGAATTCTTGGGATTCACTTTAGGCTAATGAAATCAGATGCCTCGCCGATAAGAATCGGAAAGACTCATCAAGCTTCCGCCAACATATAAAGTGTTTGGTTTTACGCGACAGGAGTTGAAGCATTACGTAATGTCAATCTAGCCGGCAAAAATAGCTCACTATGAAATGATTGCAAACATCGACGACTGAACGCAGAACAAACTGAGTTCTATCATTGCATTTTTCTCCAGTAGAAAGATTGTTCACCCATTTTATAATTCTAGAACATGTTTTTTAAAATTTCTTAAACATGGTTGGTCGGCCTTTGTATAAAATTTAAAACAATGGTTTCAGTATTCAATGGTTGAGCAATGCTTTAACACTAGATTGTTATCATTACTGAATAGTAAACAACATTGTTTTAACATTTGTTCACGTCTGTAGCAAATTTGGAACAAAAGCGTACACTTTTTTTTCGCGTGTAGTTGTTATGTAGTTGTATAAAATATCTAAACATATTGTGATATTGATATTCGTGGACAAATGCATTTAAATTGAGAAACGTCCGGTGGAAAACCGGACGTTGGAAAAGTGTGAGTTTAACTAAGTGCGTCATCCGACCAAACATGGTTCATGTTTGGGCACATGCAGACTGACCGGAACGAGGGGGGGGGGGGGTAGGGGTAGGGGGTAGGGGTAGGGGTATTAAACATGTTTATGGTAACAAAGAAAGCACAATTATACATTTACATCTATTGCAGACGTTGACACTGGAACCACTTTTTGTCGGGGGGACTAAAGTGTAGTTTAACTCTTTCCTGCCCGAATCGGTCTTTGGTCACACAGGTTTATTCTGGCTAACGCCAGACGATTTTGTTCACCTCTGGTCAAGCTAGCCTTTGGACAGGAATGAGTTATAAACTATCTCTTTAAGTTCTGAATTGTGAAATGCTGTTCTAATTCACATGTTTACACGATCCAAGTCTCAAAGTGTTAAAAATAAACAACAGTCAAATCCGGCAAGTTCAGTCGAAACACGCTATTTAAAAAAAGAAGCTTCTAATATGCCAATTTAAAACACATTGTTCCGGAATTGACCCTTTTGGCCTTTTGAGAGGAGTACATTGGACATTTGGACTCGCATGCTTGACAAAATATTGCAACATTTTGCTACTGGACTGTATTCACCAATGCGATATTCATCAAATTCCACAACCGAGCATCAAATTCCACAAAATCTCACACATGTAATTTCAAAAACGTGCATCACCGAAGTCAACTCATTAAAAAAATACAAAACACATGCTGGTTATACAATCCCATATTTTATTGTCAACATTTTAAAACAACCAGTTGATCTAAGTCAATTACTAATTAACTTTTAAGTAAAATAATTAGTGTGTAAATATATGCTGGTTTAAGCACTAGTTGTTATAACCAATAGTACTAAACCCAACCGTTTGGTCTTTGTCTTAATAGTCAAATAATTAGTTCAGGTAAGCATTTGATAAACTAAAGTAAAGTCATAATCACGGACTTTACACAACCTTTAAATACAATGCATTTTAATGTTTGGATTATAAACAGTAAATACTATGCAATGCAAAGAATGTAATATAACTACACTACATTAAATCAGCTATCTTGAGCTAACACCAAGACCAATATCATCGACATTGCATACATATTCTCATTGTTCTATTATAATAAAACTTACAAATAATTCACACAATTTGTGAATGCTATAAAAAGGAATGCCCCAAAACAACCTTTACACCAAATTATAACAGTTTACATATATTTCAAAATCTTGGAAAGACATGAGAAAAAAACATTCTCACTATTTTCTAGAAAATCATGAGAATGTTCTGCAGTGGTATACATGTATATGCATAGCACAAAAAATACCCCAACCCCAATCTGGCCCCCGAAACTAAAAGGTCATTTCAAGTGATCCCTTACAGTCATTAGCTGTTTAGTATACTACGAGTTGTTCTGCATCACTCTCAACTTTTTGGCCAGAAGACCAAATGGAATGACAGCATTGTTTTCTCTTACAACCCAATAAATGTCTTTACTTTGGAAATAAGGGTCAATTTCTTCTGTATTTCCAGCTCTTCCCATAGTTATGTACGAGCCTGGTTTGACGTACACTTGCAGAACCATCTTAGCCACCTTGGTTTTATCAGAATCAAGCTCATGGTACTCAATCTTCTCGGAATCCAGGTCAGCGCAAATTATGGATGGTGTCAACTTAATGAATGCCTTGGCATCGGGAAATGCAGGATCTTGTGTCTCGCCCAAGCCTTCCTCAAGCACAATGGGTAGCATTTCTTGGGATAGTGAATAATATGCGACATTCCATGTGCCTAACTCTGCTGCAGTACCCGCAGGTAAGTTCAGCCGGAAACGAGACCAACCCAATGGTAGAGAATAAGCTTGTGGTGGAACACCCGTTTTGCACAGAGGAGTATCACCATCTTTCAACACACAGCAGTTGTCACAGTAACATGGGTTCATCGGATATTCCACGTCAAACTTCGACACTGGTAATTTAAAGTTTGATACAAACTTAAGGCAGTCCAGTTGATAGCTGCACGTTATATGTTCCTCAAGTGATGACAGGAGTTCATCTGGTCTACCTTGGTCACCAGAGTGCCCCCTCGGACGTCTATTCTTCGGTTCTGGTTTAATTTTATGCTCAACAGTAAATGTACCGCAATTCGTGTCCACATCTTTCACACAATATTTGTGTACATTCAAACCACAATCCTGGCATTTCATACCCTGCCTCATTAAGCCCCACATGAAAGTGTTACAGACATCACACCATTTGGGGTGCATGTATTGATGAGGTTTAAAGCTGTGGGGCTTGGTGAACGATGGTCGTTTTGCCTTCCTGGGTCGTTCCACCGGCTTTTCCTGGCCATTCACTTGGTTATTATACTGGCTTATAACTTTCAACATATTAAGAATGTCAAGCATTAGGTCAGTGAGTGAACTGTACGTTTTTTCGTCCGATTCCGTGTGATACTTTGCAGTCGTAGGATCGTAGAATAATTTGTAATGCAGTATATTGCCTCCGGTGTTGAACGACAATATGTGGTCGCCTGGCGAACTGATACTCTCACGAACCAAGTATCGACCATTGCCAGCCGACAGTAACTCACACACTTCTTCTCGTTTTAACGTGCCGTGGAAGACTTCGCCAAAATGAGCTGGCCCATTAACATTGGGTTTCATGCAAGCAATGCGGATAGGCTCGGGATTCGCACTGCTCTGTAAAGCAAACAGCATGTCGTGCCTCCAAGACTCGTCTTTAAGATGAGGTGGGGACACTTTTCTCCTCTGGGACGCTTTGTACGACTCACTTCGCGGTTTCGGTTCCATCGCACTAAACGTAGATCTGGTATTAAATTCGTTCGGTCTTCTCATGAATTGCATCATACTTGAATATCAAATATGCAACGGCGATTAATACACGAAGCAACCTGTTTGAAAAATGAAAACAAGGTATATTAATAACATAAGTGAAAGTATCTAGTCATGCGGTTTAAATAATTTAAACACGACATTCGTGTCAACAAGAACAAGGCGAAGTTCATTGAGAAGACACAACTTTTAAAAAGCAGTTTGGGTGTTCTTGACGACTATTTACCCAAGGCATACAGTGACATGTAAAAGCACTCACTTTTAAAATATCCTTTAATATTAAAACTCGCTCTCGCTTTAAACTTTATGTGTTAGTGTGACCTCGACGGTGTACTCACTCAAATAACTTACCGCATGTTTTCGTCGAAGGGCTTTATTTAAAGCGCATTCCTATTTCGAGAAATGACGATTCCAACTTCCTGCCTGTTTGGTTTGGTCTTCCCAGCCGAGTTGCATGCCACGGATCCCGTGCCAGATAATTCCCAGCAATATTAATCATGTCATTAGCCAATCAAGTGAAAGATCGCAGGGTGCAGTTATTTCCGATTGCATTGTCTCAATAAATTAACAGTACAACAACTATATTAATATTGGCGTAAATGCATATGGTTAATGATATGGATACCGTGTGGGCACAACAAAAATCAACTAAAGGCGGACGATTTTCGTTAATTATTTACGGAGCCATTTCAACCCCAGTTGATAATTCCGGCTGTTTGTATGAATATTGGCCGCAAAGTTTATATAGAAACATAAAAAACATCTTTCACATTTTATTCGTGATTTTAATACATTATTTCTATCATCTGACAGGCCATTAGTTTATTTATCTCTATGTTTTTTAAAATCTACCGTATCTTCAATGATGGCTATAATAGCCATGTTTGATCAAATGAAAATTTGCAACTGCAATTTGTTCCAAAAATGTAACAAAATTATTCTAATTTAGTGAGACGGAAAAACGTTCGAAAATATAGGACATTTGTTCGAATTTAAATCAAAAATTATGTTCGAAGATAGAGCAGTAGGATTATAAAGTATAAAGAAGGAAATAAATATCTCGCCACCCACACACATTCTTAAATTTATAATTGTAGAGCACTGTATTTATAGAAGCCAGGCGGATGGGCGAGCCAGCAAATTAAAGAGGAAAAAACAAAAACAGTTTTATTCAAATAACACCAAACGCACTCATTACTTTTTGAATGTAACGCTGATCCCTTTGTATATATATTTTTTGAATTTTCGAATCTTCACCTGTTCAACGTGGGAAGATAAATCGAATTAATTCTCTCGTGCATCAGATCTGTACTAAGCGCAAACACAGGAGGAGATAATGTATACATTAAATTGACCTCGATAATTTATTAATGTTACGCAACTTGATATATTGTGGTGGCTGTCATCAGCTGCCGTTCAGTATTAAAACGCAACAAAATACTTTTTTTATCAAGACGTATGAAGATAAGTTAATAAAGTGACGACAACCGATAAAAAAATCCCAGCTAAGATATTATTCACAGATTTCACCCATGCACTGCATGTTCAGTTTTGATCAATATCGCCAATAATATCCCCGCAATATTTCATTAATGCCAGTTCTCTCTGGGCCATGCTTTCCCTTTATCTCACCGATGCAAGCAACGCAGGTGAGTGGGCTTTTAAAATTTAGAGCACGTTTTCTTTTTATTTACCCAAGTCCATTTCAGTCTTATAATTTGTGTCAACAATGATCTAAATTGCACATATTTCATTCTGTTTTGACTGTTCATACGATCACATTTGTCTATAATTGACTAATATTCATAAACTCGTTGTATTCTATTGTAAAATTCGGTCAAATTTTCTTAGGACTTACGTATATTAACACTTAAATCCATCAAAGTTTCTAAACTTAATGAAGAATTAAGCAAATACAAACTTTTCGTCCACTCATGTTTCATACGGTTTGGTTTAAAACCCGCAAATATGCTAACACAGTTAGGCGTATGTTGTAAACAACGAACTAATGACACTGTTGTGGCAAAAACGAACTTTTGATAACGCTTTTTCTGCGCGGGGACGACAAAAACAATTCAAAAACGAAGACAAAATGTCAAAAACAGTTGGAAGATTTTTCTTTCTTTGCTAAGAGAGAGGGGGGAAGAGTCGTATTTTAGTACAACAGAAGCGACAGAACCGTTTTTCCTCTCTCTCTCAGTTAGGAACGTTTCACCGTTAATACGGAACAATTTTAGAATACTGGCTAATAAAAATTAGAACAAACGGTGAAAAGGTGTCTGCCGAGATCAGTATTAATAAAGTAGTACACATTTTCGTGCTCTGATGAAGGGCTCTGTTCGAAACGTCAGTATTTCGTTATCAAAATCAATATCGACAGGTTACCACCTTTGCCTACGCCGAGCTCTATTTTTTTACACTAATGAAAATGAGGGGTGCCGATATATTGCCTACTGTTAGTACCTTAATCTAGGATTACATGGATTGAGTCGGTTTAGCGTATAAGCTAGGCTTCAGACCTGGTTTAAAGTTATAGTGGTTAGAGTCAGGGCTTTTTGTTTGGCCGGTGTCCCAGTTAATTTGGAACCCCCTAAATTCGGACCGCCGGGGGTCCAAATCTACTAGTAAATATGGACCCCCTTCCTAAAGTTAAATATATGTAGTGTGAACACAATAATATAAACGAAATTCATAATAGCGAACAGTCTGAAGTTTTTTTGTCACTTTATATTAGTGATAAAGAACACAAACCGTAAAATAGAAACCACTACCAGAGTTGGTAAAAGCGATCTCCACGCACTCCATTTTTAGCAATGTTTATTTGTATCCTTGTAGTTGCATACATATTTTCCATTTGGTAACTTTCTAGTTTTTTGTAGTACTTACTCGGTTTAATAACAGTGTTAAGATTTTTGAATTTAGATGTTACTGGCAATAGAATTTTATTTGATGCATATACGTCAACGAACCAAATTTTGAAAAACTATGAAAATGTCGCCCAACAATGTTTTTTTTGGACTATTGCAGCACAGTAAGCTCGACTAATAAGGTTTATAACTGGTTTTGGATATGAAAATTAATGAATGTAACATATTCATCGTTTTCTGGGTTGTTTTGGGTATAAAAAATGTTTAAAAAAGGGGGTCCATATTTACTAGTAGATTGCTCCAAATCTATTGGGGGGTCCAAATCCGCTGTGACACCGGCTAATAAAAATTAGAACAAACGGTGGAAAGGTGACTGCCGAGATTAGTATTAATAAAGTAGTACACATTTTCGTGCTCTGATGAAGGGCTCTGCTCGAAACATTGGATTGATTGAGTCCGTTTAGCCCCAATAAGCTAGGCTTCAGACTTGGTTTAATTCATTCATTCGTTCGTTCGTTCGTTCGTTCGTTCGTTCGTTCGTTCGTTCGTTCGTTCGTTCGTTCGTTCGTTCGTTCGTTCGTTCGTTCGTTCGTTCGTTCGTTCGTTCGTTCGTTCGTTCGTTCCGTCCTTCCTTCCTTCCTTCCTTCCTTCCTTCCTTCCTTCCTTCCTTCCTTCCTTCCTTCCTTCCTTCCTTCCTTCCTTCCTTCCTTCCTTCCTTCCTTCCTTCCTTCCTTCCGTCCGTCCGTCCGTCCGTCCGTCCGTCCTTCCTTCCTTCCTTCCTTCCTTCCGCCCTTGTTTGGCCGGTGACTCAGAAATCCCGTTTTGCGATAAGCTCGTTGGTGGTTTAGCTTTATAGGGGTAGACGTACGATAATTTAGCCAGCACTAGGTAGCCACTTCGGTAATTAGACGAATCATGTATGTAGTCGTAAAAATGAGCACATTTCCAGTTTTTTCGCAATCTAGAAAGTATAGTGCATACTAACGATGTTCACAGCTGGTTAAATGTGCTTGACTTACAACCCTTGAAGATCCTGTCAAAATCAAATAAACCGCCGTATGTCCGCTATGATCTATGTCAAATTTTCTAGAAAGTTCCAGGTCAGTCAATTGGACTGAAAATTTCACGAGAGTCACAACATATCGTTCTCGATATCATTCGTGTACGCGAGTCATCTGCGCGGCATGCACAAAAAGCGTGGTCTAAACGAAACGACAAGATTTTATCGTAAGGCCAAGCTGAAACGTTCAGTTCGTGTTGACGTCAACACAACACAACATAAACTGAATATATAATTACTTAAAAAACAGCTGCAAGATAATTCACGTTTTCGGCCTTAAAAATTATACCGCTCTTACACGCAAGGTGCGAAACTTACATGTGAACGTCTTTTTAACTTTAAAGTGCCTATGAAGCGAAAAATATTATTGTCTTAAATGAAAGAACTCTTAAAACTACAACGTAACATCTTTTGCAGATCTTCGTTTCCGTGCTTCGTTGTTGAGATACTTCAGTTTCTTTGATATGCAAATTAAACACTTTGACATCACACATGTTAATGAGTTATCCAGCGGAGAAAGTTCTATATCTTTGCTATTATCAAACGAAATCACTTGGAAGCCAATCCTGCGCGTCTATTTCGCATACAGCATTAGACATACAGATTTTTAATTGATTTCGTTTGATAACAGCAAAGATACAGAACCTTCTCTGATAACTCATTATACACGTGTGACGTCAAAGTGTTTAATTTGCATATCAAAAAAATTGAAATATCTCAACAACGAAGCACGGAAACGAAGATCTGCAAAAGATGTTACTTTGTCGTTTTGAGAGTTCTTTCATTTAAGACAATAATAATTTTCGCTTCATAGGCACTTTAATTATAAACTCTCATCTCAATCTTACCATAGTTACGTAGTAGAGGGGGATGGTTTTGAAGCTCCATTGTCTTTCAAGATTATGCAATGGTCATGTTATTGTGTTCATGTTGGAGGAAGGCAATTGGTTGAAGAATGGAAATTCTATGGACACGTGACGACGAAGGACTACACAACGAACAAAGGACTTACAACACGTGACGACGAAGGACAACCCGAACGTTGCTACTGGATGACTGCTTCATTATACAGAAAATACAATACGTTCAGTGACCGTGAAATCAGACAAATTGAACAAAAACATAGAACAATGCCTTTTGCTGACTTTTTAAACCATCCCCCTCCACTAACTATGATCTTACACAGTTGTAGGAAAGTGCTAGGCATTATAGAAATTTCCAAAAACAGTTATAAACTTAGCTGGCACATGCAGTAAAACTATTGTTGGGTCCGATTGAAGAATTATATGCAAATTGAAAATGTGCAAGATTAGTTTCAGCAATATAATGTTTTAATATTTTCAAAAATATAATGGCAAAATACAATTAAATATTACCCACAAAAGCCTTATGGGTATACAGGATGAATATTTTTTCGGGTATAGCAGAAATGAATTAATTGTATGGGATTTATATTGAATCTCGCTCATATGATATCATTGACTCAACACGCAGGTATTCAAGTTTGAAGAGTTGATGTAGGTATACTTGCAAGAAAGTCATATTGACATGTAGGCTGCATATATCAGGCATATTGGACTAATCTCGTTCACGAATTACAACCACAGAGAACACAGGCGGTTTTGCCATCTCATGGTCACCTTAGTTATATATTATATTCAAGCCCTAAGATAAAGACGCTGAACAATGCATGCAGAACAGTGTTTTGTAAATATAAGTAATATGGACATTTCACTCGATTACATAGCGTGTACTAAGGATTTTGGGTGAAGGAAAATTCGAGTGTAGAATATATACATTTGTATATATATACAAATCCTTTTGTAAATATAGATGTCTTTTCAATATTAATTAAGTAGTGTATCTTGTACTAGTTATAACGTGTTATAAAGATCTTATAATGCGCTTCTAAAGTGTAAACTAAGAAAGACAGGGACCGGGGGGGGGGGGGGGGGGTGGCTGTTCACAAAAAAAGCGGTCCCTGAAAGAAGGGACTTCAAGATGCTAGTTTAATCACTCCAAAACGTCCTGATTCATGTGGTGTCCGTATTGAAGTCAATCTTAACGTCGTCCTGAAGACGTGAAAATGCTCTAAGGCCACGTTTACACTATAGAGCAAAAGTATCCGGATTCACATTGTTTTTCATCCTCATGGGAATAAAAAAACAATGTGAATCCGGATACTCTTGCTCTAGTGTAAATGGGGTCTAAGTGGCGTTGTAAGAACAAGTAAGGACGGTGTTGAGATTAATCTTGGGACTAAAAATTATTCATTCTCTTTGTTTGGCAAAAATAATTCTTTTGTTTAGAGGACGTCGTCGTTGAGGTTGAACGAACGAACGAACGAACGAACAAACAAACGAACAGATAGAGTAGAAAGCGCTGCTAACGGCACCGCAATGTTCAATACACGAGCCGTATGGTTTCATCGGATTTAAAAAACGAGGCATGCAATATAAGCGAGCGTTTTAGACGCGATAAAACACGTGCTGTGAATTTTTTGAGCGCCTTAAAAAACGACCCATTTCAATAATTCATTGTCGTATAGTATTTTGAAAGACATTGTCTATATGCCGTAAAAATCAAGGGAAAATTGCATATCTTAGTTATACTTAATGATATCACATATAAAATCACCGACCATGGTACTGAGTTGTGTTTCCTCGTGTATATCATTGTTATGAATGCTCGACTTAATAAGTAGAGATACTTGAACCCGTTTTAGCAGTTTACAGAAAATATGCAGAAAACGCAAACGGAAAAGGCGCCGGTTTTTTTGGGATATATTGGGATTGGCGGCATAGAATTTGGCGCCAAAATTCCTCGCATATATATCGAAAATTCCTCAACTAAAAATCGCCAGTTCCTGATTGGTAATAAGCAATTCTGAAAGAAGAATCGAAGTCAGTCGGACTGGCCCCATGTGTCATTGTGCCAATGGCACATGCGCCCTCTTAGGATGCCGTTACTGCGCCCCTTTCCCGTTGTATAATATTATATTTGATATGTAGTGCAATTCCTATATTAAAAACCGGATTTTGGATTGATAGTCGTTTTACGTTTTAATCAGCATGGTACAGCTAATAGTATATTACGATTAAATTGGTACACACAATGTGAGTTGATTTGTCCATGTATGGCGATATGTCCTCACATAGTCAATCGAAATATGGTCTGGAAACTCAGCTAAAGTCTTTGGTCTATCTTTTTGTTCGCCTTTATGCATTTTTGTGCACGGTGCACGGTCACTGAACACATTGTATTTTATTATAATGAACGAATTGTCCAATAGCAACGTTTCACTTCAATCACTCAACCGTGCTATTTAAATATTAATAAACCTAATACAAAGGATGTGCACGGTGTAAGGTACGGTTCAACATAAAATCACAGCTCATTATAGGCGCTTTGAAGTTTGCCGAGTTTCCAGACCATATCTCGATTGACTATGGTCCTCATGATGTATGTCTTGCATGTTATGGTGTATTCCTATATAAAATGAGTATATTTGAATATTTTGTTTGGTATTTTATATCCCTCAAAACTCTTTCAACCCCCCCCCCCCCCCCCCCCCCTCTCAAAATGCAGGAAATGCTATTTCAGAGACTCTAAAATCCAAAACTTTACGGGGGAGCATGCCCCCGGAGCGCTGAAGACGCGACCAACTTCTTGGGGGGGGGAGGGGGCTTGCCACACACGTAGTAAGTATTGCCTGTTTTTCCTTCATGTTAAATATTCTGAAAGAAACCCTGACGGTGCCCCTCTCCCTACTGTCACCGCCCCTAATATATTACGAAGCCAGTCCAAGGAAAAGTAGGCTCGATTTCCAGCCGTATCTCAGGCTTGTCCTCGGTATACTTACCTCCCCCGAAATCACGGCTGGACACGTGAGCTTCTGTATTGTCGATTTGCACCAATCAAACGAATGTGCCTGCATATTTTCAGCAAGCATATATTATTGGGATTATTGCACGATATTCATGAAGCATGTAATCGCATGTTAGAAATGTTAATTAAATATTTACAACCAGAAGCTTTAGAGAAACCAGACACAGTGTTAAAAAGCGGTGCCCTGTGGCGTTCAAAACATCGCGTTAAAAATGTCGCATCAAAAATATACTATTGATTCCTAACGAACGAACGAACGAACGAACGAACGAACGAACGAACGAACGAACGAACGAACGAACGAACGAACGAACGAACGAACGAACGAACGAACGAACGAACGAACGAACGAACGAACGAACGAACGAACGAACGAACGAACGAACGAACGAACGAACGAACGAACGAACGAACGAACGAACGAACGTTAGCTGCGTCCGCAAGCTAACTTTCAGGGCACCGCAATTGGTTTAATAGCCAAGATGTTCTCGTCATTCAGTCTACAGGATCGGGAAAGTCACTTTTGTTTTTGATATTGTGATACTAATTTATGCAAAACGTCACAGACACGTTTTGTGGCTCACGCGTCCAGCCGTCTATACCTTGCGAGCACAGCCTTCTTGTCCTCATTTCTTCACTAAAACCTGGTTTCCATATAGTTGTAATTGTTGTAATTCAGTCGGCGATTGATCGGCGATTGTTTGCGGTTTTTTACAACAGTCGTGTTTCCATATAATTGTAATTGTTGTAATTCAAATCGCCGATTCGCTCTTGACAAAGTTCAGATGAGCTAAGTTTGATATTCAAAAACAAATTGAATGACTAAAACTTTGTTTGTTTGTTTTTCACAGTTTATATAACAATATAACAAGCATGCATTCAAGTCTTCGAACTAGTCATTTAGTAGACTTCTTTAAGAAAATCCAGGGTTTTTTGAAAGCCGATTTGGCCGGTTTTTGTAAATAATTTTGTGTTTTATGTTGCAAACATCTAGCAAAAAGTCGCCGACTGTCGGCGATTGATGTTTCCATTAACTGTTGTCGCATCGGCGACTGTTGTAATTGTTGTAGAAGTTGAACCTGATTCAACTTCTACAACAGTCGCCGATTGTCGCCGATTGGATTACAACAAACGTTTCCATTAAGTTGTAATTGTTGTAAGACTTTGATCGGCGACAGTCGCCGACTGAATTACAACAATTACAACTATATGGAACCCAGGCTTTAAGCCTAGTTCTCATGTCGCCGACCGTCGCCGATCCATGATTCAGATGCATGTTAAGTAATAAAGAACAATACAGAAAAGCACTGCTTTCTACATTGTTCTTTATTACTTTTCTTTTTTACCGTTTTAACATGCATCTAAATCACAAATCGGCGACCGTCGGTGACATATGAGAACTAGGCTTAAGAGAGAGGTAGAAAAGAGGAGGCCTCTGCTGTATTCGTGACTGATTTCCATTGCGCATGCATGTCAGTTGCTTGGTTACAATCTCGAACCCAGTCCAAATCAGGGCAAAAAACAAAACAAGAACCGGTTAAACGGGTCTTAAGCCGGTTTTCCATTAGGCGATTTTTTTCGCGCGAAGCGACTTTCTTTTGTTCGAATTCAATAGATTTCTGATTAGTTCCAGCTCAGAGATCATGAGACAAAAGAAAAAGTCGCTTCGCGCGAAAAAAGTCGCCTAGTGGAAAATCGGCTTTAAGCGAGTAATTACTTCGTCCCAGAGCCTTCTTTTCTTCCTCTCTCTCAGCGAAGAAATAAGGAAAAGATGGCTCTGCTCGCAAGGTACCAGCAAAGGAAAAGCTTTCTTCTGAGAACAGAATGTCTGAATTTTCCGGTTTTAATTATAAACAAAAGACTTACTAAAAATAGTTTTTGTTCCACTAGCTTCTAAATACAATTGGAAATGACACTTGAAGTTGTCAAGTTGGGCTAGCCCAGTTAACTTGGCTCACGTGATTGATTAGGTTCGTACTGTGGTTTTGAAACTCGCATAAACTAAATGTACAAAGAAGACTTGGTTTAGTTTAGATGTAAACGAATTCCAACGTTGATTAAAATCTCTTTTTGTGGCCGGCTAACCGGGCTAGTCCAGCGCTCATGTAATCGGCCCCTCGAAGTCCTTTTCAAATATTTTTGACCTTTCGACATAGGCGGACTTGGAGCAAGTCTATTGTCAAGTTGGCAAATGAAGTTGTCCATAATAGGGATCGATGATCCCGGAAGAAGAGTAGGGCCCCGGAAGGCACCGTTTTCAGGAGGAAATAAACGTAATAGTGATCCTACAAAACATGTGTTACGGAACCTGTGACGGTAGTCCTTACACGATCATTAATAATAGGATTTTGAAATATTTTTTCTAATAGTGAGCAACTTTTGAATAAACGTGGTCATGAAAATTTTCTTACCCAATCTTATGAAAAGTAATAAAAGTAGCGTGTTGCGTAGGCAGTGTAGAAACAACAATCGAAATATAGTAAGGTTAGATATACTGCCGAAACAGAGAACGTAGTAGTCTAACGTTTCGAGTGAAGGCCCTTCGTCAGAGCCGGAAACGGTTCTCTCTGACGAAGGGCCTTTGCTCGAGTCTCTCTGACAAGGGCCTTCGCTCAAAACGTTAGACTCCTACGTTCTCTGTTTCGGCAGTATACCTAACCTTACCACTCAACTCTTAAATTTTGTCTTGTGAACGTGAAAAGTATAGTGATAGGCCTAAAATCGCAAGGCCTCTCTTGAAATTTGAGGTTTACATGAAAAAATTGAACATGTTCCACCATCAGAAGTGTCCTAAAATATTTAAGAAATGTTTTGGCTAAATTGGCTTGTTCCATCGAGTTGCGGATCCATAAAAAACGTTTGTTATTTCCGACTGCTATATAATATAACTATTCAGATATATAGAACAATGAATTTCTCACACAATATCGCATCGTTCTTAAGCACACTAGAAATACTATACATTCCCCAGCCCTTCAGGCCGTTTTCCACTTTAACCGTATATACGAAACGTAGAGTTCTTCAATCGAAATATAGGCCTAGTAAGGTTAGATATACTGCCGAAACAGAGAACGTAGGAGTCTAACGTTTCGAGCAAAGGCCCTTCGTCAGAGTTCCAGTAGCTCAACAGTTATAGCGTCTCACTGGCGATCAGAAAGTTGTGAGTTAGAGTCTCAATTCTTATATTCATTTTGTCTTGTGAGCTCTCGAGAAGAACTAATGACCTTACGACAACTGACAAAAACGCTACGTTTTGCCGGTACGCGGTTGAAGTGGAATGCAAAAACGATTGACGAATTTGTAAAATTTTATTCAACATAGGATATAGAGTTAGGCGCTGTTTACATGAAGTGGATTGAGTGTTCAAGTCAAATCTCGCATGTTGTTTCTCCTTGTTGTGTTTACATGAAGAAGATTGAAAGTTTTCGATCTGATTGAAACGAATGGCTGAAGTCAATCCACGCAGTGGAGTGGATTGACTTGAGATTCAAGCAAGGATCGACTCGGTTTGACTTGACTGATGACTTGATACATGAGTGAAGTTGGTGCGAGTCGTGCTAAATGGCAGACATTCAGGGAAGCACAGAAGATAGTGTTCCACAACCAAAAACAATATTCCAAGCAGATCGGATTCTCCGAGTTTTTCGACTAACCCGATTGGACTGTCAATCGGCTTCATGTAAACAGGGCGTTTTAATATGGATCTGATTTACACTGAAATCGTTAGCTGCATGGCGAAATATACTAGACAATAAAGAATTAGCTTTGGCATTGAATAAACCCAACGTTCTATAATTTTACATAACATGCATGATTTATAAAAAATGTCGCTGATAGTGTTCCTATATCTATATTTACATTTACCTTCAGATATTAGTTGGATAAGAGAGCATGTAAAGTATTTTCACTTTGAGAAGTCGAACTAAAAATACAAAAAAAAAACATGTTGAGTGGGTTCGGTTGTTAACTGAATGATAATATGACTCGAAAATTAAGTTTGTCTTATTGAAAAGAACATGATAATGAATATGATAAAATAACATATTCCAGTTTGTTTGATATGCAAATGACACAACTTTTTACGCAGTCACATGTGCATAATGAGTATTATGAGTTACCGAGAGAAGGTTACATATCTTTGCTATTGTGAAACGAAATCACTTGGAATTCTACATGTTTGGTGTTGTGGGTAGAAACACGCACATGCTTCCTTTGAGTTAAGCCCATGTTTTCATAACAGCAAAGATATGTAACCTTTTCTGATAACTCATTATGCACATGTGATGTAAAAAGTTGTGTCGTTTGCATATCAAACAAGCTAGAATATCTCAAAAGCGAAGCAAGGAAACCAAAAACTGCAAAAGATGCTATTTTATCATTTTAAATGTTCTTTTCAATAAGACAAACTTAATTTTCGAGTCATATTCCCTTTAAAACTTTTCCTCTTGATAAAAAACAACAACACGGAACTGTAACTTTAGGTATACCTATATGCAGTATACATATCAAAGTGCATATGAAACGAGAATTAAGTCTATCTTATTTGAAAGAACACTTAAAATGATAGAGTAACATCTTTTGCAGTTTTTCGTTTCCTTGCTTCGTTCTTGAGATATTTCAGTTTGTTTGATATGTAAATTAAACATTTTAACGTCACACGTGCATAATGAGTTATTGAAAAAAGTTATATATCTTTGCTATAATCAAACCAAATTAATTCAATGGAAGCATGTGCGTGTGTTCGCCCAGAAGAGTAAACATTTAGATTTTTTTAGATTATGCACGTGTGACGTCAAAATGTTCATTTGCATATCAAGCAACTTCAAATATCTCAAGAACGAAGCAAGGAAATGAAAAACTGCAAAATACGTTCTCTGTTATTTTAAGTGTTCTTTCAAATAAGACAAACATAATTTTTGTTTCATTGGTACTTTAAAGTGCCATTAACCCCCAAAAAATTTTTTCGCAAATCTAAAAGCCCTTATTGACTGGATTAGTCCAGTGAAGAAATTATTGGTGTTGGACATTTCTTGGTCTTCTGTAGACCACCAAAGTTGCAAAAATTGGCATATGCATGTCCCATGGCGGAGAAGGAAAGGGAATGGGTATATTCCTGGTGTGACGTCAGACAAGCCAAACAAGGAACTCGTTTGAGCTCTGTCTGCTGAATGCATAGAATTTTTACATTGAGTTAGTTGGGAAAATGAATTTTCAACCCAAAAAATTCTATGTATTCACCAGACAGAGCTCAAAAAGAGTTCCTTGTTTGACTTGTCTGACGTAACACCAGGAATATACCCATTCCCTTTCCTACTCCGCCATGGGACATGCAGATGCAACTTTGGTCGTCTACAGAAGATCAACGAAACGTCCAATACCAATAATTTATTAACTGGCCTAATCCACTCAATAAGGGCTCTTAGATTTGCGAGAAAATATTTTTGGGGTTAGTGGCACTTTAAATATAAGATGTATATATACCACTCCGGATATAAGAATTGAGACTCTAACTCACAACTTTCTGATCGCCAGTGAGACGCTATAACTATTGAGCTACTAGAACTCAGATGATTTGAACGTAGCTTGAGTTCTATGTATGACATTATACTGTACTGCTATGTGTAAGCATGATGATATACGTTAATGTCGTAATACATGTTGTTTAGAGAAGGCTTGCATCTCCGAGCGATTGTACTCGGAAAAATTTCCGAGTTCCCAATCGGGCCGAATTTTTTCCCCATTGTTTCGAAATTTAGACCCCAATTCTCCGACGGAGGAAGGAAAATCGGGCGTCCGCGGGCAGGCTACCTGAAGACAATATAATACAATATATCACTTCACCTTTCCGATCCTATTTCAGTTTGTGTTGTTTCCACCGACATGTCTTTCTTGAAACCCGACTTGCTTCGACAAGAACTGCTATTCTTTATATTATGCACACTTTTTTTATGTTTATGCATATTTCCAGACTGTGTGAACCGCTTGTCGCAAATATCGCAACAATACGGCCTTTCCCCAGTGTGCGTCCGTGCGTGTTTCGACAACGTCGAACTGTCCCCAAACGCCATATTACACCCGGCGACTTGACACTTGTGCGGTCGTTCACCAGTGTGAGTGCGCATGTGCGTCTTCAGAGCACTCGAATGGGAGAAGGTCTTTTGGCAAAATGAACACGTGAATGGACGCTCGCCGGTGTGGGTCCGACGGTGGGATTGCAGTAAACCAGCCTGTGCAAACGTTTTTGCGCACGTGACGCACTTGAAAGGACGGTCGCCCGTATGTTGCCGCATATGGATCTTCAACGTGGACGCTCTTGCCAACATCTTCCCGCACACGGTGCACTCACATTCTCGTGGTCCCCTCCGTTTCGGCAAGACTTCGGAACACGAAGCCTTCCAAGCGGGTTCTTTCTTGCATTCATCGCCTACGACGTCTATTTCTGTTATCGTAGCCAATGGCTTAATATCGTTGCCAGTCTGGGGTAATTCCAGAAGCTTTTCAAAGTCGAGCTTTTCCGACGAACCCGAAGCGTGACTTCGGAAGATATCGGCTCTGCGACGGAACATGCAAGATCTTGGAGGACCTTTGATGCCATAGCTCAACGATCCCTCCGAGTTCATGGCAGGTCCGAGGGTGACACGAGTGTACACGTCGTTCTCCGAGCACTCTCGGAAATTCCCGAAAATCGTTTCGTGTTCTGGAACAGTTCCGAGATGATTAAATGGACTAGACGTCGCGCATATGTCAGAGAGCCTACGCAGATTACTATCATTGCTTTCGAAGAAGCCATTAGAAGAAAATCGTCGATTAGATGCTTGAACTCCTTCGTAAGTTGGGGGAGGGTTCGTGTGAAGTTCTCTCATTAGTTGACCCAACGAAGGTTGAGGAAAATAACTTGCGACGTTATCCGAATACGAACAATTTTGGGCGGGAACGTCACCCGGGATTAGCGAAGACACTTGTTGCTGGAAATAAGGTTGCGCGACGACTGGGTACTGGTCTGAATGAGTAGTAAGGGGCACGCCTCCCAATTCGGGTTGCATCAAGTTTGCGTGAGGTACCGCGGAATGCGACGACGGAATCGGATGTGGAAACCGGCACGCGAAATCCAAGAAGGAAAGATTCTGTTCACACGAAAGACGCGGATAGGACGCGGGTTGATGACGTAATTCGTCCGACGGAAAATAAGGCTGGATCAACGCATGCGGGTTAACGAACGACTTTGCGTCCGTTTCTGAATCGTGTCGCTTGCTTGCAGTAAACCGCTGGTCAAAAGAACAGGAGCTTTTTTGTTCGCGGTGACGTAGTTTTGAGGATATTGCGCAAGATGAAAGGTCAGCGGAGTTTCGCAAAGGACGCGCGTTAGATGGATACGTGTCGCCATATTCAGCAAAGCACATGGCACCAGGTCGATAATATCCACCATAATTCCATTTATTAATTGCTACATTGTTCCCTGGCTGGTTTGAATAACTACTTCCAAGTTCAGGGGCGTAGAGGAGAGACTTGGTCTGAGCCACGCCGGGTGTAGCTTCGGAATTGATGCCCAAATACGTCCGCCTGTCGACAGCACCTGCGCTTGGGTTCTTGTATGAGCCCGCCATGCCGGAATGCAGAGGGTTCATCTTGTGATCAGGTTCCAAAGTTCCGGTCGGAGAATTCTCACCCCCAAGAGCTTCTGTTAGGTGGGGTGTTTTTTTCTGTGTGGAAGCCATGTCTGCTGACTAAAAGATCGTTTTTAAACTAGAAATAAATAATTAAACTTGAGTTAGTGATTTGACAAAGCCTGGTACATAATATGCCATTGAAAATTCAATTCTATTTTTTTGGAAAAAAATTGGTCAAATTTCCCACAAAGCTTTTCCAGCCCTGAAACAACTTTCTGGCGAACTTGTCAGTTGAGTATGAAGCCTTTTGAAATTTTTGCTTATAGTCAAATATCCGCCGGGTGATCTGGAATTAGTCAAATATCCGGGGGGTATTAATCCCCGGGGAAGACGATTCCCGGCCATATGCAAACGGCCTAGATTTGCCTCAAAACGTCCAACGATGGACACTAATAAAACGCCATAAAAACTATGATTTAGTTCTGCCCATTAAACTCTAAATTCTGCCTTATAAATATTGATCCGTCTTGTTCAAATAATCTCGTATTTTGCCCAGAGACCACACACTTTGACCGAAAAAAATCATGTGCTGAATATATTGTTCATAAACGTGAAATATATTGTTTCATTACTCAACAAAGAGAGGTAATAATACGTCTTTTGCAAATTGTTTTGCTTCAAATAGAAAAAAAAAACCAGACAAATATGACAAGCTGTCACGGGCATTCTATAACCGGCGATTCAGTAGTCATGAAAAAAAACTAGCTTAGCTTATAAATTCGAAAAAGTATTAAATTTTTATAACTTTAAAAAAGACAATTGGAAAGATAGTGAATTTCAGTTTATGGTTTACAATCTGCAAAGATTTTTTTTTTAATTAACTAATTTATAGCATCATTGATGCACAGTTGTTTTTTATTCGTCATGAAAAAAAACAACTCACTCGCTGACAGCTTTTAATATAACTTGGCTTTTTAAATAACAAAATATCAAAGCCAAAAGTCCTCTAGAAGTTCGCATCGTTAATAAAAAACCTATAATCGAAGGAAACCGATTGCTGAAAACGGCAACGGAAATTTCCCGCCAAGAAAAATTGAAAGGCAATGTCAATGGCCAGGCAACTACTAGCTGAGAAATATGACTGCAAAAGTATCCCAAATCTGTATATTTACCTCACAAACCTGCAACCAGAATGCTCCGACAAGTTTCAAGCACCTGGCGGAGAACTGGAAATCGCGAATTGCAGCTCTTCCACAAGTCCGGTCAGCCTTTTCCACCAGTTGCTTATGGCTGGATTCTCTTTGCAAAAGGATGGAGAAGTCTTGAGAAGCTAATCTTGCAAAGGGCTGTCAGAAAATTTGAAACAAACTGGCTGCAATAGCACAAACAAGCTTCCCACACGGATTGGAACTCTTTCTGGAGAACATTGTCGATGGAATAAATAGCTTCGACAACAGGAAGTCAATTGCAATGGCTTCCAATTTATCATGTCCGGTTTTACGTTACCGAATTGTTTTTTAAACTTTTTTATGATTTCCTTTCTTTTATACAAAACTTTTAACAAGATAAATAATCGATCAGATTCCCTACAAGCAGAACACAGGCATTGCATTTCTCTATATATTAACTAGTAATTTTGGAATCCAAATTCAAAAATCTTTAATAAAAGTCCTACAAATTTTTTTGGAGAACGCCATAAATATGCAGGCCACTGATGCAGCAAATGATATCCAAATGTATTTCTGTAGCCACAACTGAAGCGTGAGGAAAGTCTAGCGATATAAGTCGCCAATTCTTGATGTATATTCATCTGTTGGTATCGATTTGGGATAAACATCCATTGTATTATGATTAAATGCCATTTAAAGCTAAATTATACGATTTATGTACAGTTTTCAACAAAAATTTTTCTCAGGCTTCGGTAGCGGCTACAGAAATACAGAAATACGCAACGAATTACAGAAGAAAAAGTAGGAAAGTGTTTCTATTTTGACTGTAATAATTTGGCCCTCATCAGCCCTTTGAAGTCGGCACTGTCTGATGTGTTTAAAAAAAATTACACGCCACTCAGAAACGGAGAAACCCAAGTGTTGAAAACATGTTTTTGAATATTTAGTTAATAAGCTTAAATGAGCAAAAGCAAATACGCTAAAATTACTAGAAATTGATGTAATTCTGTTATAGGTTGCATTTCAAACACGACTTCAAAAAGCGATCGCTTCGAAATAACATTGTACTTCTTGTGTTTGGCACAAATACATCGTGTACATTTCAAAAAATATTTATATAATGAATTTTGTTTATCACAAAGCATTGAGGCGCAAGATAGTAAAATGCCTTTTATAGGCGGGGTTAATTTTTATTTATTTTCAACCAGGCTAAAAATTACGGAAGTTAAACAAATAACTCTAATAATAAGCAGTTACTAAGTGTTTTTCAATTGTTCGAAATGGCATTTGGGTGGCTTCGTTGCGTCTAGCAAGTTTATTTTAGCGTAAAATTAGCTATTTTTGGCTGGGGGTTATTTTAACTGCACAAAGCTGAAAATAACCTTGGACTTTAAAGTCTTTAAAAATAAGCAGAAGGATTTTATAAGGAACCGTGGGTGGCTTTCTGAACCAGCACAAACGAATGAAGTCTGAAGACAATCTTTGGTCTTCGAAGAGGTATAAATTATTCAATTCAATGGTCGTGGTAAATACTCGTGGGTCATTTATATCCAGAAATCTCTTGTTAAATTAACCAGGATTAAAAATTTTGTACTAAGATGATTAGTAGTTAGGACATATCAAGAACATGTACATGTCTTCTAAATTGGTCAGGTGTTATTAGGCATGCATGGCTTAGCCTTTAACTTTGCTAAGTTTAGATTTATTATTAAATCTAGGGGTCATTTATCCCGTAGGGATGTCACGAGCAGTCACAAAGTTGGGGGTAACCAATCGTTGGGGGTCTTTATCCCGTTGACACTGGCAGGTCTTGGCATATTCGTATATTCGGGAAACTTACTTTTCGTAATCGTTATGATTGAGCCCATTATCACGGCAATAAGTGACCATATCATCATCGTAATCAATATCTTAATTACCATCACCATCATTGTGATAATTATTGATTATGTTGACTTCCGAAATGACGTCACAAACTACGGCAGTAAATTACAAAATTGAAATTAACATTTTTCTTGAATAAAACGTTAAGGTTAGAATTAGAAGTTTAATCGTATTTAGAATTCATTTCATCATTATTCGTTTCATTATTATTACAATTATCATTATCGTGATCATGATCACTGACACACAATCAATATTCAGATGGCGATCATTATCATGATTATCATATTTGTAATCATTATAATTACCATCATTAACTCTTTCCTGTCCAAATTGGTCTTTAGTATTTTATTGTGGCTAAAGGCGGATTTCCATTCAGCTCTTTTTGTCGAGCGAGCGACTTTTTGCGATTTTTGGATTTGTCTCATAAGCCCTCGGGTGGAACGGATCCAGTCGAGAGCCCACAATTCAAAAGAAAGCGATCGGAAATCGTCGATCGCGCGACAAAAAGCACTGAATGGAAATCCACTTTAACGCCAGACGATTTTATTCACCTCTGGCACAGAATAGTAATACAACCAGAAGTCCGACTCAAGTGAAAACTTGTCCGCATTTCTTCAGTGCGCAGGCGCGATATTTTACGCCATCCTACGCAATCCTGGCAAGTTCCCCCGGCAGTTTTAACCTTCTTTTGAAGGTCCAAGCTGCCGGGGGAACTTGCCAGGATGGCGTAGGATGGTGTAGGATGGCGTAGGATGGCGAGGAATCCAGATGCGCGAGTCAACATGCGCGAGGATATAAACTTCAAAGGTTCCGACGCGAGTTTGACTTCTGGTTGTCTTACTATTCTGTGCATAGAGATCATATATAAACTAGAGGGGGCATCCTATCTTAGTTTCAGCCAGCCACGGGTAACCAATTGAACGCCGCCATCTTGGATTTTTTAGGAGGCAAACATTAGGCGCGTTGGTTGGCAAAGGACTAGGTCTAGTACATTTGCCAACCAATTGACTGAAATATCATAGGTAATGGCGGCCCCCATGTGGTTACCAAATTTTCTCGCCAATGCCCCCTCTAGTATTTATATGATCTCTATGATTCTGTGCCTCTGGGAAAGCCCTCGAACTCTCTCTCCGCAAATTTCGGGGATCGTCGGAGAAGTGTCGGAATCGTCAGCTGTCCATAAGTAGTGCGGGCGAAATCTCCGAAAGACCTCTGCGTCTGCGGAGGAGAGAGGTCCTCGAACAGGAATGAGTTAAGGTGAGGTAATATGGACAACATTTTTCGTCAACATTGTTGCGTTACAAGTTGAAAAGCGTTGTTGCACGTATTATCACCCACCTTAAACATTGTCACGCAAGAGGCGTAGGAAGCGGGGGAGCTGGGGGGGCTTGAGCCCCCCAAAAATTTTAAATTGTGAAGTGTCGTCTGTCGAGGCGTTAAGGTATGTTGGTATAATAATTTCTTCGTTTTTATATTAAAATTTGAACTATGCTTGCTGTAGAATTAGATGAAAAAGTTTCCTGAAATTGCTGCAAATTGTGTTTCCGAGGTTCTAGATTTCAAAATTTTCCGGGAGAGTACCCCCGAACCCCGCTAAAAATGCGGTCACTGATTATCTGCATGTCGACTTCAGCCCCCCAACTTTGAATCCGTTCCTACGCCTCTGGGCACGCAACAATGATTTTGTTGTAAGTTGAAAAGAATTGTTGAAAAAAGTAGACTCCAGTTCTACTTGCTGAAACATGCTGATTCAACTTACAACAAAATCATTGTTGCGTGACAATGTTTAAGGTGGGTGGTAATACGTGCAACAACGCTATTCAACTTGCAACGCAAACAATGTTGCAGAATTTGTTGCTCGCATTACTTCACTTTTAGAAAATAGCGCCCAAGAATCGCCAAGCAGTTCAACACACATAACGTTGGTATTTGCTAAAATATTAAATGCAACTATCACCCATTTCATTGGGAAAAATAATCAAATCATATATTACAACGCTATAAAAAACACAGAACATGATGGTCTGGCTTTTCAAACCAAAAGATGGCATATATAAAAAATTTACTTCTAAATGTTGGAATAACTAGAATTAAGGAAAGAAGTTAACCTTTTCCGCCTGATAAATTTAAAGCAGAAGAAAAGGCCAATCAGAATAAAAACAACACACACGACAAGAGCTGGGATGAGTATTTCATCGTCTAATCTTGTGTTTTTAGGTGCAATACGGGGAATCAGGTTGGTGGCGTTGATCATGTACCCCAGTGTCCAACCAACACTTTTGTTATCAACCTAATAAGACACAAGAATCAGTTGGGTATGTTTTCCAAGTAAAGTGTTTATCATGGGCGCTAAAAAAAGGTGTGGTTATTTATGAGAGGTGGTTATTTATGAGAGGTGGTTGTTTGTCAGAGGTGATTGATGAGAGATGGTTGCTTATGAGTGATGGTTGTCTATGAGAGGTGGTTGTTTATGAGGTGGTTGTTTGTGAAAGGTGGTTGTTTATGAGAGGTGGTTGTTTATGAGAGGTGGTTGTTTATGAGAGATGGTTGCTTATGAGAGGTGGTTGTTTGTCAGAGGTGGTTGATGAGAGATGGTTGTTTATGAGAGGTGGTTGTTTATGAGAGGTGGTTGTTTATGAGAGGTGGTTGTTTATGAGAGGTGGTTGTTTATGAGAGATGGTTATTTGTGAAAGGTGGTTGTTTATGAGAGGTGGTTGTTTGTGAAAGGTGGTTGTTTATGAGAGGTGGTTGTTTATGAGAGGTGGTTGTTTATGAAAGATGGTTGTTTATGAGAGGTGGTTGTTTATGAGAGGTGGTTGTTTATGAGAGGTGGTTGTTTATGAGAGGTGGTTGTTTATGAGAGTTGGTTGTTTATGAGAGTTGGTTGTTTATGAGAGTTGGTTGTTTATGAGAGGTGGTTGTTTATAAGAGGTGGTTGTTTATGGGAGGTGGTTGTTTATGAGAGGTGGTTGTCTATGAGAGGGGGTTGTTTATGAGAGGTGGTTGTTTATGAGGGGTGGTTGCTTATGAGAGGTGGTTGTTTATGAGAGGTGGTTATTTATGAGGTGGTTATTTATGAGGGGTGGTTGTTTGTCAGAGGTGGTTATTTATGAGAGGTGGTTGTTTATGAGAGGTGGTTGCTCATGAGGTGGTTGTTTATGAGAGGTGGTTGTTTATGAGAGGTGGTTGTTTATGAGAGGTGGTTGTTTATGAGAAATGGTTGCTTATGAGAAATGGTTGCTTATGAGAGATAGTTGTTTATGATAGATGGTTATTTATGAGAGATGGTTGTTTATGAGAGATGGTTGTTTATGAGAGATGGTTGTTTATGAGAGATGGTTGTTCATGAGATGGTTGTTTACGAGAGATGGTTGTTTATGAGATGGTTGTTTATGAGATGGTTGTTTACGAGAGATGGTTGTTTATGAGAGATGGTTGGTCATGACAGATGGTTGTTTATGAGAAATGGTTGTTTGTGAAAGGTGGTTGTTTATGAGAGGTGGTTGTTCATGACAGATACTTGTTCATGACGGATGGTTATTTAGGAGAGGTGGTTATTTACAAGAGATGGTTGTTCATGACAGATGGTTGCTTATGAGAGGTGGTTGTTCATGACAGATGGTTGCTTATGAGAGGTGGTTGTTCATGGAAATTGTTGTTCATGGGTGATGATTATTATAATCACAATTTCATGATGCATTCAGAGCAGAGTAATTTCTGAAAATAACTTAGACTACCGTTACAAAAACAGTTGTACTCTCACGACTCACACGCACATAGGATCATTATAGAATATTCAGAATAACAAAACAAAAATAGAAAGAAATTGAATACTTACTGTTTTTTTAAAAGAGATCTTCCACGTTGCGTTGTCAAAACCATACCCTTGCGTTAACAGAGTATAAATGTAGTGTCCAGCGAAGCAAGCGGTCGATATGTTCCCAAAATCGCGATCCCTTTTCACCTAACACAAGATAAAGTTAAACTTTGATGATAGCATAACGAAGAGAAATCGCCGAAACCTTCTTTGGGGATTCTACGAAAGTAGTTTTCGAACTTTCCATTATCTTACAATTTATATTGTCCCCTAAATCTATAATTCCGTCATCGATTGATTTACCGTAAAATGCCTAATTCTGGCAAGCTCAGCGAGTTGGAAGGACCAAAGACTCGGCTTGTCTGCCTTTCACAGTCCGCTTAGTGAAGTGAAGTAAAGTAAAGTAAAGTAAAGTAAAGTAAAGTAAAGTAAAGTAAAGTAAAGTAAAGTAAAGTAAAGTAAAGTAAAGTAAAGTGAAGTAAAGTAAAGTAAAGTAAAGTAAAGCGAAGCGAAGTGAAGTGAAGTGAAGTGAGGTAAAGTAAAGAAACGTGGAGTGGAATGGAGTGGAGTGGAGTGGAGTGGAGTAGAGTGGAGTGGCGTGGAGTGGAGTTAAATGAAGTAAAGTAAAGTAAAGTAAAGTGAAGCGAAGTGAAGTGAAGTGAAGTGAAGTGAAGTAAGTGAAGTGAAGTGAAGTGAAGCGAAGTGAAGTAAGTGATGTAAGCGGAGCGGAGTAGAGTGGAGTGGAGTGGAGTGGAGTGGAGTGGAGTGGAGTGGAGTGGAGTAGAGTGGAGTAGAGTGGAGTAGAGTAGAGTAAAGTGAAGTAGAGTAGAGTAGAGCAGAGTGAAGTAGAGTAGAGTAGAGCAGAGTGAAGTAGAGTAGAGTAGAGTAGAGTAGAGTAGAGTAGAGTAGAGTAGAGTAGAGTAGAGTAGAGTAGAGTAGAGTAGAGTAGAGTAGAGTAGAGTAGAGTAGAGTAGAGTAGAGTAGAGTAGAGTAGAGTAGAGTAAAGTAGAGTAGAGTAGAGTAGAGTAGAGTAGAGTAGAGTAGAGTAGAGTAGAGTAGAGTAGAGTAGAGTAGAGTAGAGTAGAGTAGAGTAGAGTAGAGTAGAGAGAGTGGAGTGGAGTGGAGTGGAGTGGAGTGGAGTGGAGTGGAGTGGAGTGGAGTGGAGTGGAGTGGAGTGGAGTGGAGTAGAGTAGAGTAGAGTAGAGTAGAGTAGAGTAGAGTAGAGTAAAGTAGAGTGAAGTAGAGTGAAGTAAAAGTAAAGTAAGACTGTACAAAAGTAAAAGCAATTCTAGTATCAGAAAATCATTTTAATGTATTTCTTAAAGTTTTACCTGATCCCATGTTTTGTTACAAAACGTCTCGTATGCCGACCTGAATTCTTCCATTGAGGGGCTAGGTGGTATACCCAGAGCATGAGCCATGAAATAATATCCTGAAAACGCCTAAATTAAGAAAAGAAAGTTACATTCTTAAACTCACTAATAACTAAAAAAAATATATGTAGGAGGTTTGAAATTGGAATGAAATTTTGGTGAACTTTATTGATTAGGTCTGGAGTAAGTAGGTATGTAAGTAGAGAAGAATGGAGTAGGGTAGAGTAGAATGAACTGGAGTGGAGTGGAGTGGAGTGGAGTAGAGTAGAGTAGAGTAGAATAGAGTGGAGTGGAGTAGAGTGGCGTGGAGTAGAGTAGGGTGGAGTAGAGTAGAGTAGAATGAACTGGAGTGGAGTGGAGTGGAGTAGAGTAGAGTAGAATGAACTGGAGTGGAGTGGAGTAGAGTAGAATGAACTGGAGTGGAGTGGAGTAGAATGGAGTGGAGTATAGTGGAGTATAGTGGAGTGGAGTGGGGTGGAGTGGAGTGGGATGGAGTGGAGTGGCGTGGAGTGGAGTGGAGTGGAGTGGAGTGGAGTGGAGTAGAGTAGAGTAGAGTAGAGTAGAGTAAGCAAGCAACTTACCAGAAAATCTCCTCTTACAGAAGGCTGGTAGCCACGCAGACTTGAGAAAACCTCTGCGTTAGGGCAAGTACTGTTGTGGGTGAAAAGCCTTGTAACTTGCCTACGGCATTCCGACGTATTACTCGAGCCGTAAAAAGTAAATCGAGAACGACCAATCGGCACAAATGACGATGGTTGACAGCTGCACGGAGTTTTCCAAAGATTAGATGCACTTCTTGATTCACTGAATCCTTGAAGAGTGCACGGGTTCGACACGTTACCAGTGTAATTAGAATCCTAGTAAGATGAGATTAAACAAGACATTTTTAACAGTTTAATTATAATGTGGAATGTCAATCCACGCGGTTTTATCTCATACTCCCCAGCGCACGGGTGCGCGCCCCCATTTGTAGGTGTATGTGTGCGAGCTCGTATGTGTGGGTGTGCACGCGTACACGTGTGCGCTAATGTGTGTATGTTTGGGTGTATGTGCGCGCGCTCGTATGTGTGGTTGTGCGCTCGTGTATGTGTATGTATGTATGTATGTATGTATGTATGTATGTATGTATGTATGTATGTATGTATGTATGTATGTATGTATGTATGTATGTATGTATGTATGTATGTATGTATGTATGTGTATGTGTATGTGTATGTGTATGTGTATGTGTATGTGTATGTGTATGTATGTATGTATGTATGTGTATGTGTATGTGTATGTGTATGTGTATGTGTATGTGTATGTGTATGTGTATGTGTATGTGTATGTGTATGTGTATGCACATGTGTGTGTGCGCGAGCATGTGTCATGTGCGGGAGTGCGCTCGTGAGTGTATGTGCGCGCGCCCGTATGTGTGGGTATGCGCTGGTGTGTGTATGCGTGCATCCATGTGTGTATGTGTATGCGCGCGCGTGAGCATGTTTGCGTGTGCGCTCATTCGTGCGCCCATGTATGTATGTATGTATGTATGTATGTATGTATGTATATGTATGTATGTGGGGGTGTATGTGATCATGAGCATGAGCATGTGAAGGTGTATGTGCGCGCGCTCGTGTGTGTGTTAGTTACCTTTGCTAACTCTGATAATAATCTTCGGTATATCTCATTTAACCCATAGCATAAATAAGTTTTCGTGTACACAGGATAATCTCTGCCGTAAAGCTGAAAATGTTTTGTGGCTTGTGAAATATTTTTAGGAACAAATGTGATTTGGGTTGATGCTCCGCCTAAGTCCAAAGCTCCCAAACTTAAAAGCTTTTTCTGAAAATAATAAAAACAAAATAAGAATGATGGAAGCTACTGAAAATATCTGGCATTAGTGTACTGTTACAGAGGATTTCACGTAACTTTTTTACTACCGCTGACCTACGTCAGTTTCTTGTTTCTTGCTTGTTTAATAGGCGGATTTCAGGGTATTGCGTGCGCATCATTTTGCAAAGGAATTGGTGGGCTCTTGGCGGGCTCCCCACAAAGTAAGCAATGGCAAACAGACTTGCTAGCAAGCCAACAGCGGAAAAACTGTCCAGAAACTGTATCTATACTTTGTTGATTTTAAACAGTATGTTTACTTTGAGGGGAGTTTTTTTTTAAATGATGCGCGCGCAACACCCTGAAACTGGCCTATTGTCTTGGACGGAATTTACATTATATTCAACAGCTATTGCAAAATCGACAAGATCGCCAGGTATTCGGAAAGTACTCAAATTGTTGTTCGTAGGGAATAATTGAATGTGTTTATCTCAGTGAACTCCATATCCCCTCCCATTCTTTCCTCATATCTGGAACGCTAACCTCGGGTCAAAAAGTGAAGTCAGGCTCTATTAGGGGCCGTTTACATGAATCCGGATTGAGTTTCAATCCGGATTGAACTCATTCCGCTTCTGATCAAACCCCTTTATCTGTTTGCATGAATCCGGATTGAGATTAGCTCATTCCGGATTGAGCTCAATCCGTTTCTCATTCCGGATTGAAATTGCGTTCCGGAATCATGTAAAGGCGGTGCAAGTTTCATTCCGGAATGAAAAACGTGACAGAGAGGACTAGAACAAACAATGCATGCTTTTTTTCTAATATTTACGGATTTCAGGCAACAGGCGGATTTCAATCCAGAAACCCAATTCCCATGTAAACACGGATTGACTTCGCTTTTCAATCCGGATTGAAACTCAATCCGGATTCATGTAAACGGCCCCATACGTCGTCTTCAGTCCCCCTATATACGCGGCCAATACGCGGTTCGCGTCAGCGGACTGGAAGCGACGTCATAAATACAAAAGTTTGACTTCACTTTTGAAGCGTGATAACGACTGAAGTTACCGTTCCAGGTATAGGGATCGATAATTGGATATAGGAAATGGAGTTCACTTGTTTATCTTAACAACGGGAGTCACATGTACGCATTGCGTACCTACTTTTGACGTTTATTCGTTATTTCCGAAGTTCCGCTACGAACGTCAGAAATTAATAACTGACATGACGTATAAACTAAATTAACTTTAGTTAGTTTGAGATTTTCAGCTTCAGACAAACTCTGAGCTCCATGCAGACAGCGGGACTCGAACTCACAAGCTTGCAAAGTTCCAAAAGCTAGCCAGACGCTCTAACCATTTTCTTATCGGTTCAATTCTTGTTAGTCCAGTGTTACTACAGAAGGAAACCAGTAGTGTTTGGTAGAGTCAAACTGGAAACACTCTTCTCACATGTGGCCAAGGTGAAATGTTAAGGTGGATCAACAGTCTAAACAGTCTACGAATTTTCTTTATTGAAAGTTTAGCACAGGTCTCACGAGCTTCATTTTAGTTCATTGCACAGCTCTAGTGGTGGTCTTGATTATTGAATAGATTTATACTTGTAGCCAGTGGCGTAGCGTGACCATTCTGAGCGGGGGAGGGGGTGGACCTCTATTGCGCTTCCTCAATTACCGACCAACTCGTTTTTATGACCAATTTCCCGACCAATTTCCTATCAATTTACCGACAAATCACGTTTTTCTCTGCAAAATCTTTGTTTTACCGACAAGTTTTCCAAAAAGTGGGGGGTGTCACACCCCCTACACGCTACGCCCCTGCTTGTAGCGCTTGCGTATCTAGAGAAATTCATATTGTGTTTATGGTAAGTGACAGAATTTATGCAAATTAGGTTTTCTGCATTTTTTCTTTCTTGAATACGATTTCTTCACTTAGGTAAACTTTGAGGGTATAAAACTTTTCAATAATCAAGACCACCACTAGAGCTATGCAATGCAGGGCTAAAAATAACGTTTCATGTTACGCCGGTCATGGTGACTGGTCAGTTCCAATTGTGACCGGTCAAATTTCACGACGGCCCCCCCCCCCCCAAAACAAAACAAAACAACAACAAACAAACCCAACAAAACACAAAACAAACCCCAACCCCAACAACAACAAAACAAACAAACAAACAAACAAACAAACAAACAAACAAACACAACACAACCAAAAACATGTAAAGCATATTCTATGCTATACATATAAGCTAGTACTGATATGAACGTTTGTCATAAAAAGGAAATGCATGCATAGTTCACTTCGATATATATCAGACATTATGAAACGGGTCTACAACAGCACAACAACAATCATTTTAAGTTCCTTCAAAGAGGAGTAATAAAATTAATTGCAAGTTAATAAGACCAGTCAAAATGACTGGCCTTATACAAATTTGACCGGTCACATTAAAAATTTGGTCGGTCATTGACCGGTGACCGCATAAAAATCTTTATGGGGGAAACGATAATTTCCTGTGATTTAGACGGAAGCACCACGAAAGGCGAGTGCGCTAACCACTGTGCCAACAACGTACGCTACTCATTAAGAAACAGCGATTTTGACATACCAAGATTTAATACCATCAGCTATGGCAAGCACTCCCTGCGATATTTAGGACCGGTTTTATGGTCAAGGCTGAGTAGTGACATTAAAAGCTCGCCTAGCCTTGATGTATTTAGGGGTACCATTCGCAAACTAGATATTGACAGTTTGTTGAAAAATAATTGTAATTGCTGTGATCTCTGTAGTACTTAATTATGTTAGCTGCTGTTAGATTATTATCTGTCTCTATTATTTATTTAGTTTATAGGAAACATTTTATGTAAGTAATTTAGGTAAATAGTGTCCCCAATTAGCTGTCAATGCTAAAGAATCTAGACACTGAAATAAAGTTTATTATTATTATTATTATTATTATTACAACAACGCAAGACACTATTTCTACTACTAGGAGTTTTTATCAAAAGTGAAGTGCTGCGAGTTGCTACCATTTACTATTTAGAGTAAAATACTTGTTATCGTCCGAAGCATTTTCAATTGAAGAGCTTAGCACGCGACCTTTTCCTCAACATGGACGTCACGCGTATAAAATCGAGCCATTACAGAGTGATGGCGTCAGCACTCTTGCTTGAAGTGAAGAACGGCAATCTATGCAGTTTTAGGTTGTTGATTTGCAGCAATAACGGCTATTGCCATCTTTAATGGCTCAATTTTATACGCGTGACGTGAATGTTGACAATAACGTCGCATGCTTAAAATGTTAAGTGAAATCATCTGGCACAATGGTGTGGAATGTCATATAAAAATCAGTAATGAACAAAGACTCGTATAAATACACTGTCTGCCCCTCGAAATATCGCTTAGCCTTTTGTGGCTTTGATATATACTTCCAACAACAAATAGAGTTGTGTTTGATATAATAGTATAGTAGACAAATACACTTCTCTTTAATAAATCAATATATTCCAGCGCCAAACAATGCCAGGTGTAGCGAACAATTTAATAATGCCTGCCGCTGATCGGTAGACATTGCGTATACCGAAGATCATCGCCCACGAAACCCTAAGAGTCGAGTTTGTGAACGCATATAAACTCGGCCCAGACCTCGTCAAGATTAGTGAGCTGCTCGCCGCAACAAAAACACTCACATGCGTTGTCTGAAGAACTCGCCGCAAATAATTCACAGTAATCCATCCAAAAGATCCTTCGTCTTCACCAGAAATAATTTTAGCGTCACTATCCGTAAAGTGAAAGCCAGATTCTGACAGAGTTTTACGAACAGAAGCCATGATTGCTTCAGAAGCTGTGTCATTGACCTCCCTGTAGAAAAAAAGAAGAAAGGAACAAGTGCTGTTTGAACTGCAATAAACACAACTGACAATGCATGGTTGTTGACCGCTTACGGCCCGGGAAGCCAATACATCTTCCCTGGACCTCTCGGCAACCAATCAGCGTGCGTGAAAGACTCTCAAAATAACACCAGTGAATATTATTTTCTTAATGTGCCTATGCAACAAAATTTGACCCCAGTTTTTTATGATTGCATTTGAGAGGAGACTTAAAAGACAAAGTAACATCTTTCGTAGAATTTCGTTTCCTTGCTTCATTCTTTAGATATTCGAGTTTGTTTGATATGCAAATGTAACAGAGTTGGACTGGCCCTGTGTGCCATTGTGCCAATGGCACATGCGCCCCCTTATAAGGATGCCGTTACTGCGGCCCTTTCCCGTTGTATAATATTATATTTGATATGTAGTGCAATTCCTATTTAAAAACACGATTTTGGATTGATAGTCGTTTTACGTTTTAGGTACAGCTAATAGTATATTACGATTAAATAATATTTTAGTACGCTTCACGCAGCTGACAGCCTGACATGAAGTAGTCACTTAATTAATGGTTGACGATATGTCCTCATGATGTATGCCTTGCATGTTATGGTGTATTCCTATATAAAATAGTATATTTGAGTATTTTGTTTGGTATTTTCTATCCTTCAAAACTCTTTCAACCCCCCCCCCCCTCAAAATGCAGGAAATGCTATTTCAGAGACTTTAAAATTCTAAATTTTCCGGGGGAGCATGCCCCCAGACCACCCTAGAAGTTGGTCGCGCCTTTGGCGCTCCATGCCCCACACGTTGTAAGTATTGCCTGTTTTGCCTCCTTGTTAAATATTCTGAAAGAAACCCTGATGGTCACTAAACGTGTGTAGCTGTGTGTAAAATATTTGGACCATCCTAAAATTGATGCTCTTTCAAAAAAGTCATTACGCAGTGTGATGTCATACTATAAGTATGACAGTTGCATGTCAAACAAACTTGAATATCTCAAGAATGAAGCAAGGAAACGAAATTCTAAGAAAGACGTTACTTTGTCATTTTAATAATTGGTACACTCGCTATAGGACTTGCAAGAGATCTACCCTATCCAATACAATGTAAACGCTGCCTTAATTTTGCTTTGTTACAATAAGTATTCATGTTTTCCTTTAATTAAGTGTTCTTTCAAATGCAATCATAAAAAATTGGGGTGAAATTTCGTTGTATCATAGGTGCTTTAACAAACTTACTCAAGAAGTCTCATACCAGCAGTTGCTCCTAGATATACTGGAGTAGAAGAACACTTATCACGAGGAACTGATTCTAAAGCACCTGCAAGCAATTGTTTGAGTGATAACCCAGCATCACCTGGATCATTCACAAATGATGATATTCCTAAAAGGAAACAATCTTTAATGTATTTATTATAATAATAAAGGAAGTTAACGATTTGTGGTGCCAGCAGTCATTCGGTAACCCCTATTTATATTGGGTCAACCCTCCTGTGATTGCTTACTTCGCTTCTTGTCTGCCCCATCCCATCCCTATGCTGCATGGCCAGCGTTCTGGTAGCTATCTCAGCATCTTTTTTTTGTTTTTACGTCATGCCCATTACCCGGCCTCAGCTATAGTGGGTTTTTTTTCAGTTTTGTTCCCGCTGGGGTTTTTTTCTGCTTGGGTAAGTACCCATGTAATGTGTCTTGTCTTAGCTTACTTCCCCATCTTCGGATGGGTGACACCCCAATCTCTGGGGTGGAGGAGGTACTGTCATTAGCATCAATAAGTGATAGTAGTCAACTACTAAAAATTTGGGAATTTTTTCGGGTTTTTTTGATATTTTTTAAAGATTTTTTCGGATTTGTTTGAGATTTTTTCGGAATTTTTTCGGGGTTTTTTTTTGGAAATTTTTCGGATTTTTTTGAGATTTCTGGATTCTTAAAGGTGTACAAGTTTTTTGGAGTGATTTACCCACTGGTCAAATGGTTAACAGAGTCTATCTGCCCACCTCTACTTCTTAACTCTTTGATTCCCAAACAGGCCAAAACTTTGCGCCTCGCATGGGACTCATGCTAATCCTCTTGGGTCCGTCTTTTTCTTGTATCTATGTATTTTTATTGTATGTCATATAGAGGCATCCAATAAAGTTGTTAAAAAAACCAACAAAAAAACAAAACAAAAAAAATGCAACTATCCCCTAATCAAACAGTTGTTCACCTGGCATTTTATCAGCATTGTAAACTTCATCGACAGGAACTGCTGTTCCTTTCAACCTCTCATCTCCTGGCCATTTATAAACATACAATGCAGTATGTGAAGAACCAGCATCCAACACCACTCCATACTAGAAAACAAGTTAAAATTGTTTGGCATTAAAAGAGTAAAATAAGAAAAGACTTAATTTTGGCTGGCTCAGGCATGTTTGTAACAAGTTACCAGGTTAACAACAATCTTGTAGTACAGTGGCATAGCCAGGGTCTTGAGTTTGGGAGGGGGGTCAATAACCTCAGTCTCCTAGGCAGGTCCAGGGGCATGCTCCCCCAGAACATTTTTGATTTCTTGGGTCTCTGAAACACTATTTCAGGACTGCATTTTGAGGCAAGTATTACATAATTTAATAATAAATTTAATTAAATAATTACATAATTTTGTTGAAATCAAACCAGAACATAGAATGATACACATCAGAATATCTTTAGATTTATTTATAAACAAGTCGTAAATGTAAAAACAAGTTGGAGGCATTTTATATAGACCTTAGTATTGTAATTTATAGCATATGCATGCCTGCTAAATATATATAACACATTACTAGTCCACTCACTTGGCCTTAAAACAATGTACCTCCCCCCCCCCTAGAAGTTTCTCAATGGATTTAAACTTTTCATGAGAACGGTCTTGGAGACCATTGGGGGGTGACTGCCCCTCTCACCCCCTCTTGGCTACACCACTGTTGTAGTAGCTTCATGAAGTGGGAAGCACGGGTGGTGAAGAGTTGACTCACTGCTCAATTGGACAGGGTTAGTACTTGGATGGATGACTGCTTGGGAAAAAATGTTGTCTTGGGCTTGAGCTTAGAATGCATTAGAGTTATTATAGTTGAGCTCTACTGTGCTTCAAGGGTTTTTCTCTAGGTTCTCCAGTTTTCCCCCTCAGTAAAATCAACAATTCGATCTTAGGAGAACAACCTTGTAAGGGACCTCGAGTCCCATTGTTGTTTCTCCGGTATCAGTTGGGTACAAAATGTTGATAAATAAATAGCACTTCCTACAGTAGGTGCTTCCTTAGTATTCATGTTTAGATCTGACTTTGAATTTGATCGCGGCATGTTGTGCTCGTAACACCACTGTTACCAAGCCAGGGACGTAGCCAGGATTTTGAAAGGGGGAGCCGAAATCAAAATACATTTTTAGGGGGGTCCTGGGGCATGCTCCCCCGTAAAATGTTGAAATCACAAGTCACTGAAATGCCATTTCCTGGCCTTTTGGAGGAAGATATTACAGACTCTAAAGATTATAAAAAACATCATACATTAATAAAATACTCAAAACATGCAAACATCACATAGATACTCAAAATGCATACACTCAGTAGATTGAATACACTGTTTACAGTTTATTTCCTGACACAATTCATATTACATGTCTGTTGTTTTATATCTAAAGGGGGGGAGCTGTGGCTCCCCCCAGCTCCTCCCCCTCTGGCTACGTCCCTGTAACCAAGCATGCACTTGCCTCTTCACTTGACTCTGTGTTAGGACGTAATACAAGAAGTAAAGTCAATGCAACTGCACCAGTTATTAAGAATACCAATGTTATGGTAATGTATAACTTGCCAGAATTCCAGCTGTTGTTTTCATCACCTAAAATGAAAGAGAAAGCACATTGTACCAAGATTAAAATATTGATTATAAAATAACATTTTGAAAACAGGCACGGCGATTGGTGGAAAGCTGTGTTTCTATAACTTTATGGAAACATGGCAAGGTCCACGCCATTCAATACACCATCATTACGGTGTAGGATACACCATTATACACCATCATACGCCATTATGAAGAGTAAGGAGAATTTACACTTTGATGCAGTGATTATTTTTTCATTCTATAACTATTTTCAACAGGTTATTTTATAAAGGAAATAGAAAACATTTTTTCTGTGTTCCCATAGAGTTATAGAAACAATTGTGGAAGTTTGGGAGAACTCGTTCTCCCAAACTTCCACTTGTGTTTCTATAACTCTATGGAAACATGGAAAATGTTTTCTATGTCTTAATTATTACAAAATAAGTTGAATCTTACACATGCTGTGATTGGTCAGTTACCATGTTTATATCAGGCTATGCAAACATGGTTGTAACATCAGAGCACATTTCTTAGCCTAATATTTCATAAAAGAAATAGAAAATGGATCGCCTGTGTTTATATAACCTGATGCAAACACTCCAATGAGTTTGGGAGAATTTGAAAGTACTTACGTAAAACCTCACCTACAGCTCAGGTTCACATAAAATTCTCCCTACTCACTCTTGTGTTTGCATCAGGCTATATATAAACACAGGCAATCATTTTCTATTTCTTACATGTAATTATTATTACATGTATTATTATTATTACTAAAATTATTTATAATTATAAAGAGGCTATGGGTCTCCAAGTCCTGTTTGCGCTTGTCATGTTTGGGTATTTAATAGCATCCAATAAAGTTGTTAAAAAATATTATTATTATTACTATTAATATGCGGAAAGTCTATTTGGTATCATGTGACTATATTATGACTTAAACACAGATCGATCAGTGAAAGACCTGAGCACATTCCTCCTTATTATAAAACGTAAAAATCCTCGCTCTGTGCAATGAAAGTGTCGTTCGTTGAAAAAGACATCATTGACTCTTGGGAGTCTTGTCTCTTGCTTTCGTTAAAACAAACCCATCACACGTCAAATATTTAAACAGATTTCGTAATCATTCGCGCATAATTGCGCACAAATAGGAATATAAGGAGACTATCTGCGAATCAACAACTATACCTATGTTAAGCTACAAACTATACTAGTTAAAACAAGATGGCATTTTAAGAAATATTACCACTGATCAAAACGCTGCTATCTCCAGGATGTAGAAGAGGAGTCGACATTTTTAAATTTCCGCCAGCAAATATTTGACTGTCTGAGCCACTTCACTTGCAGCGGTTACATTGCTTGTATACGTAGTGTAAGAATAACTGTCGCAATTTTGGGAATTTTTTGGGGAATATTTGCGGTAATTTGTGGTTATCGATCAGTCCTCTAGTCTGTTCCTAGAGTTTTTTCTCTGAAGTTACGTGGCGAAGGGAGAGAGAAGAAAAAACCTCCGGAAAAGATATGAACCTCGCTTTCATGCTATATTTGGTGGTAACTAACATAGTGCTGAATAAAATGGTATGGCGTTAGCCAGAATAAAATATTAAAGACTCGTCTCAGGCTTCAAAGTGTTAAAGAGATAGGTTTTAATACTTTGATGCCTGGACCTCTCCCTGTGCTAAATGAATCGTCTGGCGTTAGGCAGAATAAAATACTAAAGACTCGTCTTTAGGCTTCAAGGTGTTAAATAAAATCGTGTAAAAAATATATATTTCAAATAACAACAAATTGAGTCACTATCTAACTAAAACTATATTATATAGCAGAGTTGCTTCTTGCTATAAAGAGTATGCACGAAAACGCTTTGATAACCATCGGAGATTGATGTTTGAAGTAGTATACTAATAGTTCTTCCTCGATATCAAAATACCGAGGTGAATTGAAAATACGAGGCGAAACCAAGGTATTTTTAACAAACTTTGAATTTCTCAAACGAACCTGTATTTGGCGAAGAAACCGACATGAAATTCGACCAAACTTTATATGTAGTAAAATCTTCCTTCGATTTCAAAGTCTCCTGACCTCCAGTCCAGTGTTGATATTAGGCAGCTAAATAAGCAAATACAACGTGCACGTCAAGGACAACGTCCATAATACAATAGAATTTTGAATTTTCCTCGCACAACAAAGAAAATGAATAATTTTTAGTCCCAAGAGTAATCGTAACGCCGTCTCTAAAAACCTGAACCTAATTAGAAAACAACCTATTGTAGTAGTTTGAAAGCCCTAAGCACTTCGCTGAACCCACAGATCGTAAAACACACGGTCTTATACACCTGGGAAATTAAGATAACTTGAAGTGTATGCATGGTGAAAGTATTTAAAAGCTTTTTCTCTTCCTGTTTAACTTATGTGCTGATTAGTTTATAACGCAGCGCTTTTAGGGCTTTTATTCAAACTACTACAATAGGTTGTTTTCTAAGGGTTCAGTTTTTTTTATACACACTGTCGTACGTACAACGTTATTCAGATCATTTTCACGTCTTCAGGACGACGTTAACTCGTGAAACGGCGAAACATACTTTAAAGGCTAGTTTCCAAAAATTTTCCGCAGGATAGGAACGGACAGGAACGTTTTCTTTGTCTTGTGAGCTCCCGGTCGGAACTAATGACTTTAACACAAAGGAACTTTCCTGTCCGTTCCTATCCTGCAGAAAATTTTCCTGAGTGGAAACTAGCCTTAAAACCCATTCGAACTCCACTGGGCGAATTTGTTCGCGCGAAGCGAATTCTCCGGCAATATGATTGGCAGTAAGAAAATTGGCGCGAAAACTAGCAGCACCAACCAATTACATTGCATGAACGGGAATTTCGATTCGATTCGCGCGAACAAATTCGCCTAGTGGAGAACGAGCTTAAAGGCGGTTTTCCACTAGGCGACATTTGTCGACCGACTCATTTTTCTTTTGTCTTGACTAATTAGTTCCACTCGAGAGCTTGCGAGACAAAAGAAAATGTCGCTTCGCGCGACATTTTTCGCCTAGTGGAAAACCGCCTTAAAAGTATTCAATACTACGTAAGTGATTCGTGGTTTCTGCAAGATATAATACAGTTTAGATTGCCGTAGGACAGCCCGTCGTCGTCCTAGCTTGCATGCTTAAGCTCCATATTATCTGATTTTATTTATAAATTATGAATGAGTTGACTGAGATGGCTACTTTTCAAAACTGTATTTTAATATAAAGTACCAAACGAATTCGAAACAGTACCAAAACTTGCACGGTGGAATTGTGCTAGACAAAAAAGTAATAATACATGTAAACAAACTAACCACGCAAATTTCGGTATACGGTTCTAGACTCGTTAGGTAAGCCATCTATTATCGTTGTTTGTATAAGGTTTAACCGTTCCGCTTCAAAAGACGAGCAGGTATTAACGAGATTCCAAGTTTAAATTAAGGCAATATCAGTCCATGTCATAATTGCCTATCTCTTGATTTCGTAGTTCCGAAATGTGAAACTTTTCTTTTTCAGAAAAGTTACTTCATTTCAACCGTAAAACTCTGATGCTTCCATCACTTACTTCTTTCATATCTGCTATGTTGCATGTCTGCCTTAGATTGTTGTGGTAGCCTCTCTCGCAGCTTTATCTTCGTTCGTCAGTCAGTCAGTCAGTCAGTCAGTCAGTCAGTCAGTCAGTCAGTCAGTCAGTCAGTCAGTCAGTCGGTTGGTTGGTTGGTTGGTTGGTCGTTCGTTCGTTCGTTCGTTCGTTCGTTCGTTCGTTCGTTCGTTCGTTCGTTCGTTCGTTCGTTCGTTCGTTCGTTCGTTCGTTCGTTCGTTCGTTCGTTCGTTCGTTCGTTCGTTCGTTCGTTCGTTCGTTCGTTCGTTCGTTCGTTCGTTCGTTCGTTCGTTCGTTCGTTCGTTCGTTCGTTCGTTCGTTCGTTATCACCCAACAACTCACGGCAGCTTGTACAACAAGAACTGGGAAAACTTTGGCCAACGTAAATCTACATTTCATCTTTTTAATCATTATACAATAAAAGCTTAATAAAATAAAAATATACACAGTGCTTTTATAACCAGAAGTGCATTACAAAATGATTTTGCATATAGATCTTGTAAAGATATCGATTTTAAATAAACGGAATTTGGATCAATTATAGAACGTTGCGTACTTTTTAATGTTGTGTTTGCATATACTCAAAAGCCTTTTGAAAGCACATATAAGCTATAAAGCCTTCAAAACAAACCTAATTTAAACTTCAAGATTGTTTGCCGAATTACCGCTATGCAACTCAGCCGGTCGCTTATAGAGATGTAGTAAGGTTAGATATACTGCCGAAACAGAGAACGTTGGAAACTAACATTTCGAGCGAAGGCCTTCGAAGGGCCTTCGTTCGAAACGTTAGACTCCTACGTTTTCTGTTTTGGCAGTATATCTAACCTTACTATATTTCGATAGTTGTTTCAACACTGACTGCGCACCACGCTACCTCTATTTCACCACTTATAGAAATGGCCTTATAATATTATACCTCAGCTTGAAGGGAAACAAACTCGAAGTCAAAACACACATATTAAGTACTGTTTAAGGCCTTGGTTACTTGTCATGCTAATTGTTTTGTTTTAAATACACAAACACATGTTGCGTTAAACACGGGCCAGATCGCGTCATGTTCCCTTGGTAACCACAAGCGAAGGTTTATAGCGAGTAGTGATTGATACCGTTGTCATTCGATCGCTGAAGATGGGTTTTGAAGAAGTGACAAGGCCTTATAAGGCAAGCAATTTACCTGGGTAAGTACAAGTATAGCGGTTTTAAACGTGTCTTCGTAAAAGACGTTAATTCCTCATGTGAGTGCTGTTGTATGGGCTATATGAATGCGACTATTTATGTTTTAAGATAAATACCTCATCATTTACCCATTCTAAAACATTAGCTCCGCATGCCATCATAACTCTAAGGTATATTTCTGTTAGCTGGGTATAAGACAAATTGAATCAATACTGCATGTCGTCAATGAGTGTTACAAGAAATCAGAGTCTGGATTTCAATTCAATAATGAGATCTGATAAATAACATATATGGATTATTGTACATATAGCTTTTTAAGCGCCAAAGTGAAGCTTTGAATTGCGATCGAACCAAAACCGTTGACATGATTTTTATATCATAAGCAAAGGTTCCAACGAAATATAGTATACACCTACATTTAATCAAAAAATTATCAAAACCAAGCCCTCAATAACTTATATTACATACTTTGGGTGCTCTTCCGTCCTGATATTAAATTATGCTTAATTACTGGTGACCTACAAAACACATAAGTCAAAGTTTAATCTCTATATTCAACTATTTCAAAAAATGATCTCTTATAACATTTCAATGAAAATTCTTTCCCTTTAATTCTCTTTTCAAACACATGATGACCTATGTTAAAGATTTATAAATATAATGAAAACATTATACAGGGAAAATTTTCAACGCAAGATATTACCGCAATTGCGAAATTTTGCTAAAACAGTATAGTCCAACAAATGATGTTATTATTAGGCTATGTACACATGGTAACGTTTCCGAGCGTTTTCATATTGTTCACTGTTCTCAAGGGAATCGAAAACAATCAGCTCATTACTTGAAACAATACGAAAACGCTCGGAAACATTACCGGCAATACCGTGTGCACATAGCCTAAGTATATCAGTGTTGTGATATTCTGTAATATTATTTAGACGCCGGTAACATGCCGTAATAATGTTCCATCTGGGTACAAATATCATGCATTAATGATAAACTAAGTCTATCATTTGTACAGTAATTATCTCCTCAAATTTATATAAGCCAAGCTGAGCAAACATGTAGGGTGTAGCATGTGGAATACAAACATCACAGGCAGCGAGGAAAACGCTAAGGGGTACATGCCGCAGAGTTAGAAAGACTCGCGAGTGGCCAACATTTTGTGACTTGCGAGGCTTAACCTCGGAGTTGCCTCTATAAATCTTGACACTCAAGTTTAGGCTTCGTGCTTTCTGTTTGAGAATTGAGCCCGCCTGGAAAGCAAACGTTATGAACTAATTTGACTTTAGACTTGTTCTCAAAATATTTGACTTGGGACTTCTGTGTTATCAAAAACTTGAGACTTGATTTGAAATTATTACGCCATGGACTTAATGAGACTTGAATTGAAGCTTGTTCTCAAATTAGAGAATTGACTTGAGATCGACTTGTTTTCAAAGATTGTGACTTGACACTTGTCTTAATACAAACACTTCGGACCTGACTTGTTCTCAAAAACCAGGCATCTCAACCTTAATTTTCATACAGCAGTCAACCTTCCACATTTCAACTTAATCTTTAAGTTCTCAACCAACATTGTTTCTAATCTGAGACACCCCAGACTAGCATCTTCACAGTTACGGGTAATCTATAATAATAATGTACACGTAATTATTTCAGGTACACAGGATATTGTCCACAGTTGAGATTCAAATGCGGTCGTACATATGGAGCCGATACAGACAAACTGACCAAGGTAAGGAAGGAAGAAAGGAAGGAAGGAAGGAAGGAAGAAAGGAAGGAAGGAAGGAAGGAAGGAAGGAAGGAAGGAAGGAAGGAAGGAAGGAAGGAAGGAAGGAAGGAAGGAAGGAAGGAAGGAAGGAAGGAAGGAAGGAAGGAAGGAAGGAAGGAAGGAAGGAAGGAAGGAAAGAAGGAAGGATGGAAGGAAGGAAGGAAGGAAGAAAGAAAGGAAAGAAGGAAGGAAGGAAGGAAGGAAGGAAGGAAGGAAGGAAGGAAGGAAGGAAGGAAGGAAAGAAGGAAAGAAGGAAGGATGGATGGAAGGAAGGAAGGAAGAAAGAAAGGAAAGAAGGAAGGAAGGAAGGAAGGAAGGAAGGAAGGAAGGAAGGAAGGAAGGAAGGAAGAGAGAAAGGAAAGAAGGAAGGAAAGATGGATGGAAGGAAGGAACGAAGGAAGGAAGGAAGAAGGAAGGAAGGAAGGAAGAAAGGAAAGAAGGAAGGAAGGAAGGAAGGAAGGAAGGAAGGAAGGAAGGAACGAACGAAGGAAGGAAGGAAGGAACGAAGGAAGAAGGAAGAAGGAAGGAAGGAAGGAAGGAAGAAAGGAAAGAAGGAAGGAAGGAAGGAAGGAAGGAAGAAAGGAAAGAAGGAAGGAAGGAAGAAAGAAAGGAAAGAAGGAAGGAAGGAAGGAAGGAAGGAAGGAAGGAAGGAAGGAAGGAAGGAAGGAAAGAAGGAAATTTATAAGTAAACAAACAAACAAACAAACAAACAAACAAACAAACAAACAAACAAACAAACAAACAACACTAATAATTAATTAAAAAGTGTTGTTTTCTCTAGTTGCATACGAACAACGAAAAACTTATTCCAACAAAACCAATTGATCCTACGACAAGAATGCCTCATCTGCCTGTACCAAATGGCGATAATAAGTTAACAGCAAACATGGTTCCAGGGTACACAGGTAAGATATAGGAATAAAGGATTAAGGACTGGGGGCTAACCATCCTTACTCGCAACCAGCGCCAGCAATTGCGAAGGACGCAGATCAACGTGGCCGTGTCGAGGCATATATCAAAGATGCTCCAGGCAGCCGCCATACGACACAGTTCAGACCACGGATCACAGCTAAGGTGTTGATTTTATGGAGAGAGGAAAACCGGAGCACAGGAGAGATCAACTACAACTCTACACACATAAGTTTCAAGCTCGACAACGGGGTCATTCCCAAGTGGTCACCCATCCAATTACTAACCCCGTCTAACCGGGCTTAACTTTTTGGTGAGAGGCAGCGCGCTAACAGCACACGCCACCCGTACTCTCCTAGAAACGAAAAAAATAGAAACGAATAATGTGCACGATGCACTCGACTGTGTGCAATTTCTACATTTTCTTTCCTTTCTTTTCACTTTTCTACCCTTTTTTCTATTTTTTTTTCATTTTCTTCTTTCATCTTATCGTCTTAACATTCTTCATATTCCATGCATAGGTTATGTTCCAATTCACTCTCCTGGTTACATCTACGGTTCGCGCTACAAGGAAAGTACCGAAGAAGCGATAGAAAAATTTCTTCGAACCAACCACAAACAACGAGCAGATTACGACGACCTACGGCGAACAGCGACCACTAGCCGAAGTCTTTCGAAACGCCACGATTTCCAAGACCCGACCATGTATCCGGACTTTAACCCAGCGTATGGAAAGAACTACCGAACGAGTGAGTGTTCTGTGTACAAATACCATCTCTCTCGTGACGATGACCTTTAAATGTATTCTACGTGGATAAAATAAGCAACTTGAAAGAAAGGAAGGAAGGAAGGAAGGAAGGAAGGAAGGAAGGAAGGAAGGAAGGAAGGAAGGAAGGAAGAAAGGAAGGAAGGAAGGAAGGAAGGAAGGAAGGAAGGAAAGAAAGAAAGGAAAGGAAGGAAGAAGGAAAGGAAGAAATAAGGAAAGGAAAAAAGAAGGAAAAGAAAGAAAGAAGGAAAGGAAGGAAGAAAGAAAGATCAAAACATCTAACCTGAAGTGTTTCAAATATTTTTTGTTATTACTTTCTAGCTGACAGAAAAGATTTCAACGAAGCTCCAGTGCCTGGTTACACGGGCTTTGTACCAAACATTGAGAAATACGGTCTGGGACAGCGATATAAGAAATGGACCGAGGATGGTCTGGACGACGCACTAAGAACTAGATTAAGACAAGAACACTTGCTTACACAACGGATTGACGTCACAAGGTAAGACCTACGTAACCTGATATGAGAATGTGTTACTCTGCCAAACGTTTGCGCATGCGTAAATTCGCGAGAGTAAACATTGCAAGAGAAGTGGAACTAGCCGTGGCGACAACCAGACAGTGAAGACTAAGTAAGACATGGTAAGCCTCGACTATTCATTTGTGTTTTAAAAAAAGGGTAAAGAAAATTACGAAGGGGTAAATTCAGAATATGTTACAATATTGACAAGGAAGCCATGCACAAGCCAGGCAAATTACCTACCTTATCTTTTTGGTAGTATACTTATAATTTTAACTTTTGTGTCGGACTCTCGGACCACTCCAAATATTTCAGTGTTTTCCCGCTCTTTTTCCGAGGACGAGCTCGGACGTCGCACATGCGCAATACGTTTGACAGCGGTGTTGAGCTAGTCATTTTGATACATCTTTGAATACAGTTAGACTGCTAGTTCCTATCCTTAATTTGTATCACTATTTGTCTTTGCAGGTCTTGTCCAGATATCCATGAAGGATTAAGAATGGCTAAAGAGAATGGTAGTTTTGGAGTGTTGTATAAGAAATGTGGAATGTTACCCAAGTACACAGGATATATCCCACGTAAGTACCACGACGTCATATATACAACTCCATGTCTAGCACAATGACCTCTATATAACTGGGCTGCGGGTGCCCCACGAAAAAATGGCCCAAATACACGCCATCAGGCGCCATCTTGTTAGGTCTTAGCCCCGAAATTGAATTGAATTGAAAAAGAGTTCAATTTCAAGTCTTAAATTGTACCTTTTATAGTAATCTTAATGCCTTAACAATATTTCGTGTCCGTACTTGCCATCGTTTGACTGTATTTGTTGTTAAACAGTGAAAACTAAACAAACCGGCATGTTGTTTGCTTTACGGCTTTTCCGACTCCCCCGGCACTGCACACATATTCTTATCCCCCGGATAGTCTGACCGTGCTGACGTCAAGATTGCTTATGCTAAGTCAACTTTAGGATTGGGAACACGTTCTAAGGCCGCAATGCGTCATATGTTCCACTACATAAGATGGCGGCGACTGCCACGACATGTTTGACTGCTGGCCATAGAGAAGGGCCCATCCAGTTTATTTAGAGATCAGTGCGGTGAATAGGGTTAGTCCTCGGATGGGTGACCACCTTAGCTTCATGTGAGTAGAGCTGTTGATTCTCTGCGGTGCCTCGGAGATTTTACACAGGGTTCTCCAGATTTCCTCCCTCCGCACTGATCAATAGTTTCCCCAGTTTGGAGATTAATCCTTTCACGCATAGCTCTCCAAGACTTCTCCCCTTGACGAGTAAAGTCGTCTGACGTTAGACAGAGTAAAAAGAGAAAGTTGTGCGACAACGATGCACAATATGAAAGGGTTAACCTTGAAAAGAACCTTGAATCCTTGTGTTGTTTCTCCAAAATCCGTCAGGTACAAATGTTGGCAATAATGATTTTTATTAAAAGCAAATAAAACGTTCACTGACCAGAATAATGTATTGAAACGAGCTTTCGGCTACCAGACTGTAGCCTTCAACGGGTATGAGATTATAATGGAAACAATTTAATATATATATTTACAATCGGAAGCTATAATTAGTTATGACGTGTGTGCGGTATGTGTGTGCGATGAGCGTGTGTATATTAATTAGACGGCGTTTATTTCTTCGCGAGAAGAATGGCGTATTGCCCAGGAATCGGTTTATACGCCATTCTTCTCGCGAAGAAATAAACGCCGTCTAATTAATATACACACGCTCATCGCACACACCGTGCACACACATACCACACACACGTCATAACTAATTATAGCTTCTGATTGTAAATATATATGTTAAATTGTTTCCATTATAATCTCATACCCATAAATATGGAAGAGGCGAAACCAGGATTCATGATTAAAGTTTCAGACGTTCTCTGGTTTAAAATATTTATTATTTACGAGCTTTCGACTGCCAGTCTGCAGTCTTCAACGGGTGGATTGAAATGAATATTAGCAAATAACAGTGGTTTACAATTACACAAAACAAATACACTGACAAAAGACACAGTGTCAGTGTATTTGTTTTGTGTAATTGTAAACCACTGTTATTTGCTAATATTCATTTCAATCCACCCGTTGAAGACTGCAGACTGGCAGTCGAAAGCTCGTAAATAATAAATATTTTAAACCAAAGAACGTCTGAAACTTTAATCTCATACCCGTTGAAGGCTACAGTCTGGTAGCCGAAAGCTCGTTTCAATAAATTATTCTGATCAGTGAACGTTTTATTTGCTTTTATTATGAATCATTCTGACCGCGTTTCTTCCATTTTTCGAATAATGATTTTGTTTATTTTTTCCAGGTGCTCGCTTCCGTTTTGGTAAGACATACGGTAACACGACACGTGACGGGCCTGCGTGCGCAGATCCCAAAGGTTATGCCGCTGGAAAGTACATCACTTTACCCGTCATGTGACCGTTATGTGTTCACGCGTAAAATTCTTGGAAATCGGATATCAAGGTTGCATGACATCAGTGTCATGTGATGATCCCGTGATGGATACTAGATATCACATAACGGACACGTGGTATTGACTTTCTATCACGTGGTATTGCCAATGCACAAGAGTTCTATTTAAAGTGCTTATGAACGAAAATTAAGTTTGTCTTATTTGAAAGAACACTTAAAATGGTAGAGTAACATCTTTTGCAGTTTTTCGTTTCCTTGCTTTGTTGTTGAAATATTTAATTAAACGTTTTGACGTCACACGTGCATGCATGAGTTCTCGAAAAAATTATATCTTTGCAATTATTATCAAATATAATAATCACTTGAAGATCTACATGTTTAGTGTTGTGGGCGAAACACATCCACATGTTTCATTCAAATTTATTTGCTTTGATAATAGAAAAGATATCTAACCTTCTCCGATAGCGCATTATGCATCTACAACGTCAAAATGTTTAATTTGCGTATCAAACAAACTAAAATATCTCAACAACGAAGCAAGGAAACGAAAAACTTCAAAAGATGTTACTCTATAATTGTTACTCACTAATCTTGACGAGGTCTGGGCCGAGTTTATATGCGTTCACAAACTCGATTCTTAGGATTTCGTGGGCGATGATCTTCGGTATACGCAATGCCTACCGATCAGCGGCAGGCATTATTAAATTGTGCACTACGCTACACCACGTTTACAATCACTCTTTAATTGAGGAAAACGTCGCATGCTTAAGTTCTTTAATTGAAAATGCTTCGGACGATAACAAGTATTTTACTACTAAATAGTAAATGGTAGCAACTCGCAGCACTTCACTTTTGATAAAAACTTCTAGTTTTAAGTGTTCTTTCAAATAAGACAAACCCAATTTTCGTTTCATGAGCACTCATTATTTAAGATATTTTTATAACTAACAGATGCACAAGTGCTTATAGGTTTGTGGTGTGGACTGCGGAGCTAGAGAGAACTGGTCAGCAAGATGAATGGCCGAGCACTGGGAGACTTAGCACCGAAGCCGAATAAGTAGCTCTGTTAAATTTTAGTGTGTTAACAAGTGTGAAATAATATAACAGCTTATAGCTGTTTGTGTGTGTAATTACAAATTAAAATTAAACTGTTACTAATAAACAAAAAATGAGTTCCATTACAAAAACAACGTGTAACTATTTGTAAGATAAACTGTACCATTTTACTGTCTAATACCAGATTATTTACTGTCTATACCAAACTAATTTACTCTGGCTAACACCAGACAATTTACTATGGCTAACACCAGACTGTTTTACTCTGTCTAATGCCAGACGATTTTATTCTGTCACCGGGCTAACACCAAACTATTTTATTGTCTAAACTATTTTATTGACTATTTTTCTCTGTCTAATATCAGACTATTTTACTCTGGCTAACACCAGACGATTTTACTCTGTCTAACACCACACTATTTTACTCTGGCTAACACCAGGGCAATTTTACTCTGGCTAACACCAGATTATTTTACTCTGGCTAACACCAGACGATTTTACTCTATCTAACACCAGATTATTTTACTCTGTCTAACACCAGGCTATTTTACTCTGGCTAACACCAGACGATTTTACTCTATCTATAACACCAGATTATTTTACTCTGGCGAACACCAGGGCTATTTTACGCTGTTTAACCAGATTATTTTACAATGGAGTCTAACACCAGTCCAGACTATTTTACTGTTTAACACCAGACTATTTTACTCTGGGAAACGCATTGATCAGAGAGAACCTACCGACGAAAAAATTTCTATATAAGTAAGGATATCATTTACAGTTGACCGAGACGCTAGGACAGACATTCTCACGCTCTCCTACGGCTATAAGCCGGTGTCAGTGTGAGCCTTGGCTGAGCACCATACATGCACTAATAGCTTTGCCACATGCTTGTGTAAAGCTGAACTTTATTTGTATTATAATATTTATCGACTTCACCACAGATTGACTGAATAGCCACAGAGTGGTGTACAACACAAGAACTACTTACAAACTAAAAACAAACTTATTACTGGGGTTACTGCAACAGTGCAAAGGCAATTACTGCGGGTCCAATGCTGAGCTGTGTCGGTTAGACAGATCAGACATGAATGTGGACTGTCATGCAGGGTTGTAAGTATTAATAGCAAGTATTAATAGCATAATTAAAATACTTATTAATAATTCATGACGAAAACACAAAAGAAATCAATACCGTAGCAGTAGTTGTAAATCAGATACAGCATCGTCCTGATTTACATAAAATTTGGCTTCGATTTTCTCGGCTAAACCAGACCGTATCCCCAAAATAGTTGGTGAACTTGATTACTTAGATGCATTTATATTTTAAGAAAGATACAGCATTCGCAGCCGAGCTGTATCTGATTTACTACGGCTCGCTTGCAGCTCGCCTTGTAAATCAGCGCTAAAAATGAGTATATGATTCAAAATTTAGGCCAACGTCAAATGCCGAACTTCACATGAGCCGAACCACTTGACCGTGGAACTCATTGCAGATAAAAAAAGTACTTTTTTAACATAACTGCATTAAGTTCGGCACATGTGAAGTTGGTTTAACTCAAGTCTTAGACATGCACCTACGTAAAAACGTAAAAAACCCCGAAATGTCGAATAGGGCAGGTAGTTTGCTAATAGACGACTTTCACGATCATGCGCAGTAGCAACAAATATTCAAATTTTCGTCGGAGATAAAAACAACTGTTTTAGCTGGAACGAGCATATTGAAAATAGTATAAGTGCAAAGTTTGAAACGAATTGCTTAACAAATGGAAAAGTTTCACAAGCGGAAAGTTGACCATTCCAACAGGGATTTATTAGTGATTTAATAGGGATTTTGGCTTGGCGGGCGGGAGTTGCACGCCAAGCCAAAATCCCTATTAAATCCCTAGTGGAGAACAAAACTTCCGAAGAGCGTAGCTTTCGCACTATTTGTCCGATTTATTTTAAACTTTGCACTTTTACTATTTTTAATATGATCTTTCCAGCTAAAACAGTTGTTTTTACCTCCGATGAAAATTTGAAGTAAAGTTGCTACTGCGCATGAGCCTGAAAGTCGTCTATTGGTAGTAATCCGTTTCAAGGACGGGATTAGTGGATCACAGATTTACACTGCTCTACACAAGCGCCGCCAATCGATCGAAATGCTTCAAGGTTGATTATAGCTGGAGGTTCTGTGAAGTAACTGATGAAAGCCATACTTTAAAATAGGATTACAGCGAGAGAAACTGAATACGAGTTTGTTGATATCTTCCGTTCGGCAATGGTCCACGATCGGACAATAGACTGCTTAACCACACAAAGCTACCACCCTCATCAGAATAATTTGGTTTAGAGTTACTATTGTTAGGTATTGTTAAAAGAGAGAGGGGAGGCAACCCCCGGTTTTCAAATGCATCAATAAACCAATCACAACGCACCAGCTTTACACGTGATTGTATTTTGAGTAGCCAATCAGAGAATGTTATTAGTATTCATCCAATCAGAAGTGCAGTAAGATTTTGACCGCTGCATGCACACTGCCGCTTTCAACTTCTGCCCTCCCTGATTCCTCCTCTCAGAGAAAGCCTCAGGAACAAGCGAATTTGAGTTCGATAGTCTCATGTGATTTAAAGTGTATATGAAATGAAAATTAAGTTTGTTTAATTTGAAAGAACTCTTGATATTGTAAAGTAACATCTTCTACAGTTTTTCCATATCTTACTTCGTTCTTGAGATCTTACTATTTGTTTGATATGTAAATGATCACACTGCATACGTCACATTGTATAATGAGTTACTGAGAAATCGTACATATCATTGATATTAATCTGTTAAATCGCTTGAACCTGTGTTTGTTTAAAGTCATGAGACAAATACACCTACATGCCCAGTTTCGTGTGATTTTGTTCGATATCTTCAACAATATTCCTAATTTTACAACAACTCATTATATACAATGTGACGTATGCAGTGTGGTCATTTACATATCAAACAAATGGTAATATCTCAAGAATGAAGTAAGATAAGGAAAAACTGTAGAAGATGTTACTTTACAATATCAAGAGTTCTTTCAAATTAGACAAACTTAATTTTCATTTCATATACACTTTAAAGCTTGTTTGAAACAAAACACACAACTTCTGAACAAAACACATAAACTTCACACCGTAAAAAGGAAAACCGATCGAAGTATACGTTTATGAGACAGTATGCATGGCAAAGCCAAGAGACCACACACATATTGAGTGAGTTTTCAGACAGACTGGCATGCATCAAGCACTTTTCCACTTAAAACTAAGATGACAAATTATATAAGACTATTTTAGGACTATAACTACAATAAAAGATGAATTTTTTTACCATCCTTCCCTAACAATTCTAACATCCATCGTCAAGGATTAAGTTCTTGAAAAGGAGTTTAGTCTAGACAATTCAAGAGCCAAGAATTAAACTCAAGACGATGTAATGTCAACAATTAGCGAGCTGCGAAGGAGTGTGGGCTTGGCTTGTTATCGGATTTAGACTAAAATTCTGGCATATTATTACAGGTTACCTTGTCCTTGAAGGAAAAAATGCGATTTAAATATATTTACTTTACAGATTAGGAAATTTCATAACCAAACAAACCTAAAACAATGACATGTGTGACATAAAGCTCTTGTTATCAACATTTGTAAAGGATGAAGTACCTATGTACACGCCTTAGCTGAGTGAGTCATAATCAGGTACCAAGCCAATTAGGAAAATTATTTAAGAGAACAAACCAACAACATGACTACCGAATACCAGGCAGGCTGAACATGATTTCGTTCCACCTAAACCCAGCACAAATTATCTGAAAAGGACGTTTGATTAGAGGCTCAGTGGTTTGGAATAATTTATCAGATGAAATCAAGAGTTCATCGTCACTTTCAATTTTTAAAAGTAGATTAAGAGGTTATTGTGTAAATAATAGTATATAATTAATTCTTTGAACGTTTTCATGGCGGTAAAGTAATATAAATAAGTTCTGTGGAAACACCACGTAAAAGCTTAGCAAAAGAAATATTTTACGTGGTGTTTCCACAAAACTTATTTATAATAGTATATAGTTGTTCTTTTTTATTTATTCCTTTGTTGTTTTGTATTTATTGTATTGCATATAGTAGACTTGTACATACTTTTATATTTGTAACTACAGGTGTGAACACACGGCCTTTTGGAAGATCACCATGTATGTAATTAGGTGAAATAGTACCGTGTTTTTAAATAAAGTTGAAATAAAGTTGAAGTTAGCTTTCTTTCTCATTCTAGTTCCGCGCGTTCTTTTGTTGTTAACTTTGGTTCTAGCTATAATATATATAGCTAGTCTCATTTTAGAAGGTGGAAGTGTAATAAATAGATACGACTGAAAATTGCTTGCGCACCAAAATAAATCATGCGCGCACATCAAGCGAAATCGCGCGCATACAACAGGAGAAAAAGCGCGCGCACATCAGGAGGACAAGCGCGCACATCCAGGAGAAAAAGCGCGCACATCAGAAGAAAAAGCGCGCACATCAAGAGAAAAAGCGCGCGCACATCAAGAGAAAAAGCGCGCGCACAACAGAAGAAAGCGCGCGCACCAGTGAGAAACGAAAAGAAAGCCAAGGTCGCAAACTAAAAGCAAAGCGCCCACATCATTAGCGGAAAATATGTTATCACGTAACACAGGGTGGGGCAGTAGACACTTTAGTGAAATTGTTTTCTAGTCAATAACAGTCGTAATAACATGAAGTTTAGGCATTTTAGTTTCTCCAGAAAATAACTAAATTGGGCTGGGCAAAAAGTTACCGTCCTCTGAGGTTGGCGTTAGGTAACACTCGCCGAGCTTTGATATTAAAAAATGGCGGGAATGAAATAAACTTATCAACCGGATACAGCACAGCAGCAGAAAGAACAAATATAAACGAAAAAAATATGACAAAACAGTAACTCTGTTGCACTCCATCTGTTGCACTCACTCAATCCGAAACGTATAATTGAACTTACGTTGCAATGTTCAGAACTACATTGCGAGGTAGATACAAATTTAAGTCGGCAATTTGTTTCTGTTTAACCAAGTATCTATTATTATTCTTCATTTCCATCAAACACTATACAACAAATAATCTTCTACTCCGTGATTTCGCCAAAGGAATTCAATTCAAAGCTTATTAAATTCGAACTTCACAATGAACTTCGCGAACTTCCGTACCAAGTTCCCAACCTTTCAACAAATGTTGCCAAACGAATTTCAAAAGCAAGCTGGAACTGACTATAAGATACAATTTCCTCTCGTTATATTAGCGAGGTTCAGATCACACTTCCACTAATTAATGTGGTTAAGCTGATGTAATGTTCGTTTTTTCGTTCTGTAGTCGTAGTTGGTTTTAATCCTGGCATCGTAAAACGCTTTCTTTTTGCACTAGGTTTGAGACCTGCGACCATTACTGAACGTAAAAACAATATTTGACAAGCTTAATTATATTTACGGTAGCGGTAGTGGAAGTGTGATGTGAACCTCGCTATTATCTCAGGCGCTGCACGAGTGTCGGATTATACCGTTCACAACAGTTCCGCTCAGAAAACTTTGTCTGGGACATCCGAGATGTCTTGGGGGGTCGAAGATGATCATCTGCATGGGAAGAAGCTCTTGGATGGTTTAAATTACACCTTGACGTGGTTTATCCTGCTAAGTGCATGTATATAAGTTAAATGTCTTAATCGCATGTTCTTAATCTGATCAGGAGAACACCGTCTGAGCACTTGCTCAAAGGTTACAAACGCCCTTCGCTGGCGATCTCAAGGTTACAGCTTTAAATCTCGCATGTGAATAAGAATTTCTAACCCTTCCACGCACATTTTTGGGCAACTCAAAGATTTTAATTTGTCAAAGGCCAGACGATTTTTCTCTACAAGGGAAGATGTCTCAGGAAGTCATAGCGGGAAAGGGTTAATAGGCTATCAGTTTCCTAAAGTTTTTTGCCGATAAGAATGCGATTAACAGAAAAACAGCAAACACATTAGTTGTTGATATTTATGTACGCGGAACTGATTTGCATTACAAGATTAGATTTTCAGAAGTAGGGACTAGACTTTGATAGTTGGAGACCCAGTCATTCAATTAACTCATTTACACTTTTGAAGGACATCATGATTTTAAAAACATTAGTTGCTTGTGGTTCTGATCTCCATCAGTGCCGACTGCCAAAGCCCTTTTCCATATAACTATACATGCATGTCACATGTTAGTTATATATGTGCGTGTGTATAGTGACATGTACTGAGAATTCACCAAAGTTTAATACTTTGAAGACTGAAGACGAGTCCTTAGTATTTTATTCTGGCTAACGCCAGACGATTTTATTCAGCACAGGGAGATGTCCAGGCCTCAAAGTATTAAAATTAACACCATCTGAAGTTTATATGTTTGGAGGATAGTAGTTTGACCATGATGTATATAAATATAATTATATACAGATTTCTTTCCAATTGGACAGGCTCGTGTAGGAACCCCAAAGATTTAACACACATTATATGGTGAATAATGTATATTAAGTTTATATTACATGGCTCGCTATGTCTTGGCACTAGATGTTACCGCTGATGTACAGAGGGTTGCCCGGCAATACTGCCGCATAGATTCCAGTCGATCGACTCGTCATATTCGTGAAGTGCAGACTTAGAATAGATAGGGTGTATACGTGGAAGAGGTACCCTAAAAACCCCATCGAATCGATCGATTGGGCCAATTTGTCGAGTCGTGCCTATTCGTGAAGTGTATAGACTTAGAGTAGATAAGGTAATGTATATAGGTGGAAGAGGTACCCTAAAAAATCCGTCGAATCGGTCGATTGGGCCGCAACCCGTATCTATTCGGCAGTATTGGACATTATGGATGTACGCAATGCGCGAAAAAAATGCTTCATGTATTTCTGCTTGCGTAAACACTTAATATTGTACGTATGGCAACATATGATCCTCTCAATGTTGGCTTGCTGTATGTCTGAATCTGAGAAATGGCGCGGCTATTGGCGCGGCACACAAAAAAAAAATTCCGCGCATATTTCAATTGAAGGGTACTTTGCCAATATCAAGAAAACATTAAACGCAGTTGTTGACACATCATTTATATAATATCGAAAAAATAAATGCCCATTAGGAACAAAAATGAATTAACTGAGAAACGCCTAAATCAACAGGCCGAACAAATACGATATTGGCCTGTAAAATGCTCTGGCAGCTAAAAATACATTGAAAGAGCAAATCGAGACCATAGTGCGGTAGCCTTGAAACGAAAGAAGGTCGGACTGGGTACAAACCAGATACAGCTTAGATATCACTCTATTCGTTGATATCCTAACTGACGACTGATTTACATGTCGCATTTATTGTTTACACTCTTAATGTTTATGCAACAAAGAGCGCAATTAAGATGAAATTTTTTAAAAGTTCAAAAAAGACCGTTTTGCCAGAAAGGTGGGGCGGAATATATCCGGGATGTGGCCCGAAGAAAAATAGCTTTTAGTTTTAAGTATGTCGAAGTGAAGCGGTAAAACGATTCTTTTGTATCGTGAGCAAACAAGTATTTTGAGATGTTTGTTTTGCCCCGGGACCTTACTTCATCTGGTTTGCTAATTTTAGTAATAGTAAAGTGTAGACTAGTATAGAAGAGACTTTGAAGCCTGGATAACCAGCACGAGAGAAAGAAACCGATGATTCCTACGTATTACGAGTGAAGCTGCTCTCCACAGACAACTCAACGTACATCTCAACGTACAAAAACACACACACACCCAGTCGCAACTTTTCACACCTTCAGTCGGCACAGATTGAAACAGAAGAAAAAAATCCACCAAAAAATTAAGTGCATTGTTTATCGGGTCCCACAAACGTATCACTTATCGAGTGTGTGTTGTATTTGCTAAACAAGATTAATAATATCGACATAGGCTAAGAATTTCGAATTCAAGAACATTTGGATCTTAACACCTCAGACACTCAGTAACATTAACAGTTCGGCAGTGAAATAAGCATCTGTCAACCGTGCGTTTAGTTAAGCAGGCCAGAATTCTGAATGTATAAGGAATGGTTGCTTACAGTATTGCGTTTTATACGAACAGATATATATATATATTCCGCGATAAATACAAAAGTATTGAAGTTTCGAGCAAAAGATTCTTCAGCAAAAAAATGAGTAATTATCAGCTAAAGCAAGCAATGTGGTGCGTGAAAATTAGATTTTTTAGCATTGACAAGCGAAACTGCAGGTGTTTGTGCGATACAATTGGGTTTTTTTAACATGGTGAGAAGCTTGTCTCGAAACTGATCACTTTAGAAGAGAAGCGACTATGGAGAAGCTGTGCTCAGCTAGCCAGTGCACTGAGATGCTGTGAGTCGGCCCCGACGCTCTTAATGAGCAAGGCGTGTCAGAGCCTAAGAAACTGGCCTAAAAATATATTTGAGTGGCCCCAGAAAACAAACGTTTTAGACCAGAAGACGCCGCTGACTAATAACTACGTGAGAGCTTAAGGTGATTATAGTAAAAGAGAGGGAACCGCTAAGATGCGTCTGCGTCTGCGTCGACTGCCAGACTTTTGTGTATATATTTGGAGTGGCACACTGAAACTCTTGCTCGTCAAATGCCGAAGTGCAGGAAGTGCATGGTGGGACAGAGAGGGTGAGTTCCAACTGGAATGGAAATAATCGCAGCTTGAATAAACCGAATACCGACAAGACCCAAAGGAAAAGCCTACTGTGATCCAACGCCAACTAGATCCATGACTGAGAACGAATCGTCATTCTCTGTCGCGATCGGGGTGAGAAGGAAGGTGACTGACGCTGCTGTGGCAAAAAACTGCACAAGGATGAGCTCTTTTAAGGTAAGAATTCGAACTGAGCTGAACAGGGAACTTAAACTGATACACTTTTCGACGCTGTTTTTCGTGCCATTGTTCAACAAACTTCGACGAGCTTCCAGCTAGCAATTAAAAAATCCTTAATGTGATAAAGAATTCTTTAGGGTCAACCCAGAGTATCCTGAGCCCAAATTAGAGTGGTGTTTCGTCCACATAAGTTCCCTTTCTGTTAGATTACGTGGGTGACAGCAACGTTTAGCGTAGTTAATCATCTGTAAATGCAACACCGAACAAAGAGGATTTTGTCCTCGCACTTTTCACTGTTGTGGGAGCATTTTTTCTTCTCCCGTGTTTCTTCCTTTCTTGGTTATTACGTTTCTCGACCAATATCGCGAAAAGTAGCACATACGCGCGAATTTCGAGTTGTGCGCTTCGATCTGTTCATCAATTCGGCTGTCCTCATCTTATGTTCATCACAATAGTGATACATTATAACCTCGGTTAGAAATATAGACTTGCCTGGTTAGAGTTTCTCTTATACTGTTCCAAAAACGTCTTTTCGTTCGACTCAGCCGAATTCGCATTGCCCATTATCACCGTCATTGTTCCCTAATGGTTTTAATCGCCAGAGAATTTTCTTTTTCATTTCGAAAATCCAATATTTGTCTTAAAGTAATAGATTAAGCATGAGCGGCCGATCTGTATGGGGATTTACAATGGTGAGCCGAAGTATTAAATCCCCATACAGATCATCGGACGCGAATGCTTTATCGTAGCTTCATTCTCTTGTTTCATTTCACAAGTAATTAGTATTGTTAACTTTTGATAAAGATCACTTTATCCAAAAGATGATCTTTATTGGGATTTTAATACAGACTTATACATGTGACTTGAATGCTACGTTTTGATTGCTTCTTAACCTCATTAATTATACATGAATTTCACAAGAAGTATTACAATGCTATCTGTTTCAATACATTCTGGCAGATTTCTATTTTATTGTTCGTGTTACTTAGCCAGTAATTAACGATAAGAGAGTTGGTAATTACTCAGAGAGTGAAGGCGGAATATATTCTCTAGACTCTTTAGATCTCTCCGCTACACGTCAATGGTGTATTATTTGGTTTAATGATCATTGGATATCTTTCGTTGTAGTGAAACTCTCGCTATTTTGTAACTAACTGCTAGAGAACAGCCATTTTTGTGTTATTTAGGGTTTTGGTAACTCCAAATAACGAACGTTCGCTTTCCACGAACGATAAAACCTGGGTCCATTCAGCTTGCATTAATTTACCGAGCTAATCTGACATGTCACATTTTAATCCGTCCATCTGCTGCGGCTCTATCGCATAGAGGTTGTCAGTGAAAGAAGAACCCAACCTGGAAGCGGTTAATAGTGATAATTGTTGTTCGTATTTGTGGTCGGAAAATCCGTTGACAGATTTGTAGCACATAGAGCCAGACTTGGAAGTAAAACAGTTGAATATATACAGGATGCTGTTTAAAACCCAGACATTGATCACGCAGTCAGCTTGGTTGGGGTTCTGCTTCCAGGGTGCATAGAGAATTCTCCAATGTTGAAGCGCATAATTGCATTAGAAAGGAAAGCATGCAGTCTTGAAAGTTGACACGATTACTGCATGTTTGTAAATGAATCGCAGTTACCTTTCCTGAAATTTCTAACGATGCAGTACTGTCTTATATAAGCACGTAGTAATTTTTTTAATACTGTACTTGAAAGTTTTGTATACGTTACCAATAGTAATTCCAGCTTGGAGTTTGTAAAGTTTTGTTAGTTCTTGTTGTACAAGATGTCATCAAATGTCAATATACTCACACTCGAACCCGCAACCTTCCGAATGCTTGCCATTCTCTAAATACACCAGGAGTGAGATAGCAGATGGAGGTTGACAAGTATTTGTTGAACTATAAGTCGCTTTGTGTCAGTAAATTTCCAGTTAAATGGCTTTTTTTTCAAAGCCCAAAATGATAGTATGGATGATGATAATGATGATGATGATGATGATAGTGATAATCATGATGAGGACGATAATGATGTTGATAATGATGATAGTATGGATGATGATGATGATAATGATGATAGTATGACGTTGATAATGATTATAGTAATGATTATGAAGATAAGAACTACTGAAAATAGTGTGAATGATATGTTGTTAAACATTATGACAATGTTTTATAATTCTTTAAAATATCATTAATAATTCATGACGAAAACACAAAAGAAATCAATACCGTAGCAGTAGTTGTAAATCGGATACATCATCCTCCTGATTTACATAAACTTTAGCTTCGATTTTCTCGGCTAAAACAGACCGTATCCCCAAAATAGTTGGTGAACTTGATTATTTAGATGCATTTGTATTTTAAGAAAGATACAGCATTCGCAGCCAAGCTGTATCTGATTTACTCGCTTGCAGCTCGCCTTGTAAATCAGATACAGCTCGGCTGCCCATGCTGTATCTATTACCTAATCTATCCTCATCTACTTTACTGTTGCACTATTTGGGGCAATGAAACCAACGAAAGACTTAATGATCTCTTGAAACTACAAAAGAGATCAGCACGTATTATACTTGAAGCGATCACTGAGAGTCCGTCAGTTGATTTATTCCATAAACTTGATTGGATTCCAATTCACAATTTAATTAAGATGAGTAAACTTCTACTGGTATTTAGTGTTTTTTATACAGTGTGACGTCTAATATCTCAAGAACGAAGTGAGATAAGGACGAACCGTAAACGTCGATCTTTATAAATTCAAACATTTTCTCAAATAAGAGTTTCTTTTGAACTTCATTTTCGCTATACATAAGCACTTTAATTCACTATATTTTCTTATCCATTATAGACTGTCACCTTGCTTCACTTGTCAATCCTAGTCATCATTCTGACAACATCGCTGACTATGGCCAAAAGTCTTGACATGAAATCAAATAAGAGAACAATGAAGTATTTCAAGACTTACCAAAAAGACATAATACAACTTGAATCCAGACAAAGCAACAGGAGGCCGCGACATCTTGGCCCCATGAACAGCACACCGTCGGGAAGAATGAGAGGGTACTTCTTTTGTCGAACGGGATTCTTGCTTGAAATTGATAAAAACGGAAGGATAGCTGGAACGGCGAATATTTCATCAGAAAATGGTGAGTGTATATTAAAGACTTATTAACCGAGTGCGAGGTCTGTACGGGAAAGTATTTGCCTGAGGTTTTCGTACAGACCGAGCGACGAAGGAGCGAGGTTTGTGCGATAAAACCGAGGGCAAATACTTTCCCGTACAGACCAAGCAAACGAGGTTAATAAGGAATTTATTATATGGCTATTGGTTCATTTTATTTTTAAGTTTCGAGCGTTGTTTTCGTCTGTTTTTGTCTTCGAAGTGTGATGTTTACCTTACCTGTTAACTTTTTCGTGTCGCTTCTTGGCCTTCTTGTTTACACCAGTTCGGCTTTTATTTGTCGTGTTTTTAGATAGACAGCTTTAAAGAAAACCAGCAGTAATGTTCTAACACATTTTATAGTTCAGAATATTTGAATAAAGATACCTAGTTCTCTTTTAATTGTATTCAAATCAACTCAGAAATTTTCGCGCCAAAACTTACAGGGCCGAGAATAAAGACTTATTAACCGAGTGCGAGGTCTGTACGGGAAAGTATTTGCCTGAGGTTTTCGTACAGACCGAGCGACGAAGGAGCGAGGTTTGTGCGATAAAACCGAGGGCAAGTACTTTCCCGTACAGACCGAGCAAACGAGGTTAATAAGGAATTTATTATATGGCTATTGCTTCATTTTATTTTTAAGCTTCGAGCGTTGTTTTCGTCTTCGGAGTATGCTGTTTACCTTACCTGTGGACTTTTTTGTGTCGCTTCTTGGCCTTCTTATTTACACCAGTTCGGCTTTTATTTGTCGTGTTTTTAGATAAACAGCTTTAAAGAAAACTGACAGTGATGTTCCAAAATATTTTATTGTTCAGAATATTTGAATAAAGCTACCTATTTCTCTTTTATTTGTATTCAAATCAACTCAGAAATGTTCCCGCCAAAACTTACAGGGCCGAGAAAAAAGCGTATTGACCGGTCGGTCAATATCGTAAAATCCCGACCTCTCAGGAACCAATCAGCGTGCGTCGTTTTGCGTACGGACCGGAAATCAAACCCAGCCATATAATAAGAATGAATAAACGCGTGCAGTGCTGCAACCAGGCATATGGATGTCCGCAAAATCAGTAGATTACTTCGGGATGCCGATGGTCCTTTCGAATAGTCCGGCTGTTATCCATACATGCAGTAAATACATGCTATTAGGGGTACCTCCCATGCACCTATCATACATTAATTTTATTTGGACTTTCCAACCTCCTTCGCACGCACCTCTGTGGGCTCTTATGGTGAAGAGGTGAGAAGAACTTGGGTGGAGTGGGCAAACTTGGGTGGAGTGGGCAAACTTAGGTGGAGTAGGCAAACTTGGGTGGAGTGGGAAAACTTGGGTGGAGTGGGCCAACTTGGGTGAAGTGGGCAAACTTGGGTGGAGTGGGCAAACTTGGGTGGAGTAGGCAAACTTGGGTGGAGTAGGCAATCTTGGGTGGAGTGGACAAACTTGGGTGGAGTGGGCAAACTTGGGTGGAGTGGGCAAACATGGGTGGAGTGGGCAAACTTGGGTGGAGTGGGCAAACTTGGGTGGAGTGGGCAATCTTGGGTGGAGTGGGCAAACTTGGGTGGAGTGGGCAATCTTGAGTGGAGTACTAGTGGGCAATCTTGGGTGGAGTAGGCAAACTTGGGTGGAGTGGGCAAACTTGGGTGGAGTACTAGTGGGCAAACTTGGGTGGAGTGGGCAAACTTGGGTGGAGTGGGCAAACTTGGGTGGAGTGGGCAATCTTGGATGGAGTGGGCAAACTTGGGTAGAGTGGGCAAACTTGGGTGGAGTGGGCAAACTTGGGTGGAGTGGGCAATCTTGGGTGGAGTGGGCAATCTTGGGTGGAGTGGGCAATCTTGGGTGGAGTGGGCAATCTTGGGTGGAGTGGGCAAACTTGGGTGGAGTGGGCAATCTTGGGTGGAGTGGGCAATCTTGGGTGGAGTGGGCAAACATGGGCGGAGTGGGCAATCTTGGGTGGAGTACTAGTGGGCAAACTTGGGTGGAGTGGGCAAACATGGGTGGAGTGGGCAAACTTGGGTGGCGTGGGCAAACTTGGGTGGAGTGGGCAAGCATGGGTGGAGACTGGAGTGGGCAAACTTGGGTGGAGTGGGCAAACTTGGGTGGAGTGGGCAAACTTGGGTGGAGTGGGCAATCTTGGGTGGAGTGGGCAATCTTGGGTGGAGTAGGCAAACTTGGGTGGAGTGGGCAATCTTGGGTGGCATGGGCAAACTTGGGTGGAGTAGGCAAACTTGGGTGGAGTGGGCAAACTTGGGTGGAGTGGGCAAACTTGGGTGGAGTACTAGTGGGCAAACTTGGGTGGAGTGGGCAAACTTGGGTGGAGTGGGCAAACTTGGGTAGAGTGGGCAAACTTGGGTGGAGTGGGCAATCTTGGGTGGAGTACTAGTGGGTAAACTTGGGTGGAGTGGGCAATCTTGGGTGGAGTACTAGTGGGCAAACTTGGGTGGAGTGGGCAAACATGGGTGGAGTGGGCAAACTTGGGTGGAGTGGGCAAACTTGGGTGGAGTGGGCAAGCATGGGTGGAGACTGGAGTGGGCAATCTTGGGTGGAGTACTAGTGGGTAAACTTGGGTGGAGTGGGCAATCTTGGGTGGAGTACTAGTGGGCAAACTTGGGTGGAGTGGGCAAACATGGGTGGAGTGGGCAAACTTGGGTGGAGTGGGCAAACTTGGGTGGAGTGGGCAAGCATGGGTGGAGACTGGAGTGGGCAAACTTGGGTGGAGTGGGCAAACTTGGGTGGAGTGGGCAAACTTAGGTGGAGTGGGCAAACATGGGTGGAGTGAGCAATCTTGCATGGTGGAGTGGGCAAGGCGGTGTCACATTAGCCCCAAAGTGCGGTTTGTGTTTATCGCGAAACCAAAGACACCATTGTATTCTACAAATTCATAGCTTTCTAACGATATCTATTTTATTTTTGTGGCATAAATTCTGACGAATTCAGAGCGCTTTACAGAAATGACCCGGCAAACCTTAACGAAAACCTTAAAGCAAAAGTTAGATCGACCTTTTCCTTAGTTAAAAATCTATTTATGTGTGACAGTGAGTCCGACAGATTTAGCGAAGAATGAAGCCTTATCAACATATTTTCTCTTTCTATTTCATCTCAAATAAAGCTGTAATCGAAGTTGAAGTATTTGGAGAAGAGCTACGTCGCATGAAAGGAGTGGCTTCTGGTAGATATTTGTCACTGAATAATCGTAGAGGGCGTTTGACATCGACGGTAAGCTGGCATTTTTTAACGTTTTGTTCCAGCTAACGCCGTATTCTTTAATCCCTTTAGTTAGGAAATAAGTAGTTATGTTATTTTGGCGGATTTGATCGCGTTGCATGATAATTGACATACTTAGCTTAAAAATCGTCCGTTGTCTTCTCCCGGCAGGAACAAGCAATTGCTCGAGTGTTCACAGACCTAACTCTTATTACCGACTTAGGGATGTGACACAGACTACTTGGCAAGTTGCCAATCCCTTTAGTTAGGAAATAAGGTACTCAATTAGGGACCGAGCATTATTTATGGCCGGGATTGGAACCGAAGAAAAAATGGTTGGGTATATAATGAAAAATTCCAAGATGTAAACTAAAAAGTTGGCAAAAAACATACTTTTCATAAGACCTTAATTCGTTCTCTCTTTCGGCAGTATATCAAACCTTACTTTTCGTAAGATTGGGTAAGAAAATTTTCATGACAACATTCAAAAGTTGCTCAATATTAGAAAAAAATATAAACAAATTCTATTATTTTTCGCTGTTTGCTCTTTGATTCTTTACTTTTGTCTTCAGTTTTCATTAAAATGTTTAATTTGCATATCAAACAAACTGAAATATCTCAACAAGGAAGCAAGACAGGGTTCGAACGGCCTGCAACCTTCTAATGACTGGTTAGACGCTCTTAGGGGCCGTTTACATGAATTCGGATTGAGTTTCAATCCGGATTGAAATGCGAAGTCAATCCGTGTTTACATGAGAATTGGGTTTCTGGATTGAAATCCGCATAAAATCTGAAATCCGTAAATATTAAAAAACACGTATGCATTATTTGTTCTAATCCTCTGTCACGTTTTTCATTCCGGAATGACATCTCGCACCACCTTTACATGATTCCAGAACGAAATTTCAATCCGGAATGATCGGAATGAGCTAATCTCATTCCGCATTCATGTAAAGGGATTTGATCAGAAGCGGAATGAGTTCAGCCACTTAGGCTCAGATGGAGAGCTAAGGTTGCAAATTCATAGTCATATGCATGTGCTACTTACTGGTAGCGTTTTAAAGTGCCTATAGGAAGTGAAAATTATTATTGTCTAAAATGAAAGAACCCTCAAAACGACAAAGTAACATCTTTTGCAGATCTTCGTTTCCGTGCCTCGTTGTGGAGATATTTCAATTTTTTTGATATGCAAATTAAGCACTTTGACGTCACACGTGTATAATGAGTTATCAGAGAAGGTTCGGCATCTTTGCTATTATCAAACGAAATCAATTAAAAATCTGTATGTCTAATGCTGTATGAAAAATATACGCACAGGATCGGCTTCGAAGTGATTTCGTTTGATAATAGCAAAGATATAGAACTTTCTCCGATAACTCATTATACATGCACGTGTGATGACAAAGTGTTTAATTTGCATATCAAAAACTCATTAATAATTCATGAGGAAAACACAAAAGAAAATCATGACCGTATCGTATCTTTATATGTGATAAAGATTTCTCCTGACTTACATAAACTTTAGCTTTGATTTTCTCGGCTTAGACAAGGTTATTTTTCAAACTAACTCCGCCAATCAACTTACCAAGTGGTTTGTTTTTGAAGCCGTATAATGAACTCGCAGTTCGTGTTTTATCAGATATAAAAACACTCGGCTTCGCCTCGTGTCTTTATATCTGATAAAACACTCCTGCTCGTTTATTATACAGTACATAAACATTTTGGGCTTTTTGGACAGAACATATAACCCGTTTTTCTTTTTATTTCAGGTTCATCAGGATAGGAACACGTTTTTCAAGGAAAAGCTTGAGGAAAATTATTGGTCTAGCTATAGTTCGAAACAGCATGGGTTGCAATGTGGTCGCAATACTCCCTCGCAGCAAAAGCGCAAAGAGTGGTTCATAGCTATCAAGGAGAATGGCTCGTTAAGGCGTCCGTGTAGGACTCTTCCGGGAATGTCAGCCACTCATTTCATATTTGTATGGCAACGTACTGTGAATAAACTGCTCATCGACAAATAAGCAAGAATTTACAGGGGGGTGGACAAAAAAAGTGGCCAGCATTGAAAGTATGATTAATATGCATTGTAAAACGTTTCTTAGAATACAGGAAAATATGTCACGTTATATATTTTTAGAATACATGCGTCAAGATCTGCACAAATATGATATCAAATTCTAATTTTATCCATTGAAAATTATTAATTTTTCATGATTTTCAATCTTGCAACAAATGAAGTGAATGTTAGTTCGACTTATTCCAATTGGTCTTCAAAATGGTTAATGGAGTTTGTATACTATGAAAGTGTTATAACAGCAAAATAGTTAGATATTTTGTTGCTATTTCACCTGATTTCACTACAGCTTCACAGCTTGGCATACCTTCAAAGTTAATGTATTTTTTTTAAACCAATAACAAAATTAGAATTGGATATCATATTTGAGCAGATATTGACGCATGCATTCTCAAATATATCACTTTACATATTTTTCTTTTCTCGAATAAAAGTTATTTCACATTAACCATATTTTTAATGATGGCCACTTTTTTTTTTGTCCACCCTCTGTAGCTGAACGCTTTTCAAAATTCATTTTGGCAACAAACATATTAGAAGTGAAGACAATGTGAGCCAGTGTAACAGGCCACTAGACAAACTAGGTAGATTATACCTATAAAAGCCGAAACATTTATGGCACGGTATGAAATGTGAATAAACTACCGTAGAGTTTCTAAAGTAGTGGCCCCACTCCTTTCGGGATTAGCGCCCATTCTGATTTAAATCATTTAATGACAGTTGAACATATCAAAGCAAAACTTAGATTTCATTATTAAATTCTGGTTGTAAAAAATATATTGTTTTTAGGAGGTTTCAAAAGGGATTATTTCTAGCAAGCCTTTAAATGGCTTCTCTAAGGGGCCGCTACTTTCGGGGGGCCGCTACTTTCGGGGGGCCGTTATTTTCGGATGGTAAAAAAGTGTTAGTAAGACAGTTAGACAAAAGACAACATTTTATTGAGAAGTTACTTTGATCTTTCTTAGTTCTTGTTGGGTTTTGTGCTGTTGCTATCGCTCTATCCTGATACAAAGCTCAACACACAACTTCTACTAGGAGTACATATAGACAGTGACTTTATTTTGTATATTACAATCATATATATACATGTGTTTTCATTAAGAGTACTACCATAAAAGGACTATAATTACTACAGGAAATAAAGTTATATCTTATCAGTTCATATCGGAATGCCTGTCATGCAGTTCCGAGTGTTTTTAAGTCTATTACATGTCGTGTGACGGACAAAAACGAAAGCTGAAAACGTAGGCTTTGGAAAACGCTGCGTTGTGTGGACGGACAAAAACGAAAACTTGAAAACGAAGACTGACTTCGGAAAACGGTGCGTTGTTGTGTGGACGGACAAAAACGAAAACTTGAAAACGGAGACTGACTTTGGAAAACGGTGCGTTGTTGTGTGGACGGACAAAAACTTGAAAACGGAGGCTTTGGAAAACGGTACGTTGTCGTGTGGACGAACTTTGAAAACGGAGAGTTTCGAAAACGGCGCGTTGTCGTGTGAACGGACAAAAACAGAGACTTTCGGAAACGTGGGTAGACCGTTGGCCGAGAACGACGCTCGAGCTGTTTTTTATTAATTAATCAAGCGGAAGGAAACGATATTTGTAAGTATTTTATATTTTTAGAGCTGTTTTTATATTTTACTAATAGATTAAGTTTGTTGAAAAAATAAATAAAATGAATTTATCAATTATATAAGCAATCTGTGTGAGTGTTGTTACATCTGTTGAAAGCACAGTCAAACAAAGTCATGTGGTTTAATATCACGTGATAATTTTCACATTATAATGTATATTTCTTGCAAAAAAATCTGAATAAGCTATTCATGTGAAACCACATATAGGGGAAGGGAAAAGTGCAACAACAAAAACCCCTGGTAAAATGAATGAAATTGTTCATTCAGGCAGGCAAGAAATATATATATTTATTATATAGATGTGTGTTTTACTAGGAAATATACAGTGTTGTATTTTTCATATCCTCACTAGTGAAGATATCGATGACATCATTTAGAATTTTACCTCTTTTTGCATTGAATCTATATAATAAAAAGGACATTACACGGTGGCTTGAAGATATGAATTTTATCTTCTCGTGGCAAAAACTGTGTTTTTTGGTTCACAAAATGTTAGAGTGTGCTCAATACCATCACAGAATAGTAAGACAACCAGAAGTCCGACTCGCGTCGGAACCTTTGAAGTTTATGTCCTCGCGCATGTCGCCTCGCGCATCTTGATTCCTCGCCATCCTACGCCATCCTGGCAAGTTCCCCCGGCAGTTTGAACCTTCAAAAGAAGGTTAAAACTGCCGGGGGAACTTGCCAGGATGGCGTAGGATGGCGTGGGACATCGCGTAGGATGGCGTAGGATGGCGTAGGATGGCGTAGGATGGCGTAGGATGGCGTAAAATATCGCGCATGCGCATTGAAGAAATGCGGACAAGTTTTCACTCGAGTCGGACTTCTGGTTGTCTTACTATTCTGTGATACCATATAGATAGAGCAAAATATAAAGCATGAAGTATAGTTACCTTAAAGTCTTCACTACCAGAGGTTTCACCCTAAATGGGATCATATATATATATATATATATATATATATATATATATATATATATGTTGTGGGAGAAAAAAGACAAATAAACTACAAGTTCATCCCAACAAGCCTGTTTCGTGGTTGCCCACTCATCCCAGAAAAAAGACAAATAAACTACAAGTTCATCCCAACAAGCCTGTTTCGTGGTTGCCCACTCATCCCCTGATGAGTGGGCACACTCATCCCCTGATGAGTGGGCAACCACGAAACAGGCTTGTTGGGATGAACTTGTAGTTTATTTGTCTTTTTCTCCCACAACATATACTTCACTCTACTTTATGTATTGAGCACTGTTCTACGAAAATCAAATCCTTGAATTTATATATATATATATATATATATATATATATATATATATATAGTTTAAGTGGTCTTACCTCAAAATGTTGAGTGTTGCAACTGTCAGTTTCACGTGGGGTGATCTTCAGACGAATCTTGTATCTTATGCACACTGTGATTGGTCAGTTACCATGTTTATATCAGGCTATGCAAACATGGTTGTGATTTAATGGCACATTTCTTAGCCTTATTTCATAAAAGAAATAGAAAATAGATGCCCAGTGTTTATATAACATGATGCAAACACTCAAGTGAGTTGGGAGAAATTATTTGAAAGTACTTATGTGAACCCTCGCCTACAGCTTGGGTTCACATAAACATTCAAATTCTCCCAACTCACTCTTGTGCTTGCATCAGGCTATACTGGTAAACATGGGCCATTTACGTTGAACTCCTACATTCTCTGTTTCAGCAGTACATCTAACCTTACTATATTTTGATTATATATATATATATATATATATACTTGTATTGGATATACAAGCTTAAGCTGAAGGCGAGAGATTGTATATTCGATACAACAGGGACACGAATGTTGTAAAGTGCTTGTGATACAAGTAACCATAAACATTTGTATTCATTGTTCATTATATTCATAAAATCCTAGAGATAGGAATGATATTTGGTACGAAAATTGAACTAAAAGTTTATGTAAATCAGAAGGATTTTGTATCAGATATACAACCTTCTCCACAGTCATGATTTCTTTTGTGTTTTCTCATGAATTATTAATGAGTATTACAAATATATATATATGTATATATAGTATAATTAAGTAGGCTTACATCAAAATGTTGAGTGTTGCGTCAACATGTTGAGGTAAGCCTACATATACTATATTCGCTCTACCTTTATGTTCCGACATTCTGTGAACAAAATTACACGTGCTCATTTGTATATATATATATATATATATATATATATATATATATATGCAGAACTCATCTGCATATATATATATATATACAAATCTTGAAGTAACAGCGAAACCAAGCCTATATAGTTTCAAGGCCAGTCTCATGTAAACACCCCCTAATTCTAGCAATTAGTGGCTACATAATAGCTACTACTGTACATATAAATAGTTATTAAAATTTCAAGAAAAAAACCCCTTACAAATTAACGTTCTTTTATATCTCTAATGAACTCGTTTCCATGTGTGAAATCAAATTGAAAAGAATTTTTACTTTAAGAGGTCATAGAGGCTAATTAATACAGTTTATAAACTAAGTTCTTTGTGCATCCGCCATAGCGCCATTTTGTATGAATATCAAAGAGCTATTTTTTATGGTTATACGGTAAAATTTGGAAGAAAAGAAATTAGGCGTTGAAGTTTATTACTTACCTCAAGTTTCTAGTAGACTTTGTACAGAAGAATGTCTTTTGAACGGCGATAAAAGACAGAGATTCAGAACTGAGGACCTTACCTTGAAGGTCTTGGCCATTTTGAAAACAAGTCAAAATTTCGCGCCACTTTTCCAGTCGAGTGACAACTTGCCCGCGCGGCCGGGCATATTTGGCTCTGGGGACGAGATTGGTCGAGTGATATCCAGTGGACTGGGGTTGAGTTAGGTGTAAGGCGTTTGTGCATTGGTTTGTGCCCGACTCCCTCCTTGCGGTGCAGGCGGGGCAGTACTACTTCAGAAAAATAAATTTATGAATGAAATGTTTCTATTAAAAAATAAAATTTAAGAAAAATAAATTGAACAAGAGAAGATAACAAAACGTCAATAAATATATTATAAATGATATTGGGCATTTCACTCGATTACACAGAATGTTCTAAGGACTTAGGGTGAAGGAAAATTCGAGTGTAGAATATATACATTTTAAGACCAAACCGGGAGCAGTTGCGAAAAATGCAACTACACAGGCCCTCCGGCAGGAATTGAACCCACGACCTTGCGATTCTAGTGCAATGCTCTGACCACTGAGCCACGGAGGCCGTTGCCGAGAGCTTGATCGCGAGTTCTGTATATATAATAAGGTGGTAATGCCAGGAGAGAATTGGGTATATTATAAATGATATTGGGCATTTCACTCGATTACACAGCATGTTCTAAGGACTTAGGGTGAAGGAAAATTCGAGTGTAGAATACATACATTTTAAGACCAAACCGGGAGCAGTTGCGAAAAATGCAACTACACAGGCCCTCCGGCAGGAATTGAACCCACGACCTTGCGATTCTAGTGCAATGCTCTGACCACAAAATAAATATATTTTGTTTTAAATGATTTCCTTTCGTTATGGTATTGCATTTCAAAATTTTGCAAACTATTAATGAGCCCACGATACGGTCGTACGTGAAGCCCAATTTGTTATCAAAGCTTTCAAAAGCTTTATATCCAAATGGATTTAAGTGGTATTTATCCTCCTATTCCAACGCCTTTTAATGAAAAAGAAGAGATTGATTACGAGAAATTAAAATTCAATGTCAAAAAGTGGAATGAAATACCTTTTAAAGGTGGGTCTGTGTCATATGTGATATTCTCAAATATATAATGATATGCAAGATATTGTATTATATATATATATATATATATATATATATATATATATATATATATACATGTGGGTTTTGGTCTACGAAACGCAAAGAGTGCTCGATAACATATAGTTAGAGCAAATATAGATTTTCACTTACCTCAAAAGTCTGCAACAGGCTGTTTCATCTAAAAAAGAATCTTCAGGCAGATGACAATTTTCAAAAACAGGGGGTGCTTATTATCCTTCCTGCCGGAACATGGGAGTGTGGGGGTGAAACAATACATGCATTCATGGCTTTTGTTGCGCTGTTTGCGTGGAATTTATTTCGATGATGACATTGACTGATAATTTCTGCTCTTTTGTTGATATATATATATATATATATATATATATATATATATATATATATATATATAGCCCCAAAGAAAAAACCAAAAAAGGAAAATCAGTAGTTGTATAATTATGTAAAAACTAAAAAGTATGGTATATTATGAAATAGATTTGAGTAATAATTATTTGCAATATTTTTAGGGTATGTTGTGCAAGGTTCTAATGGTGAGTTTGCTTACATGGATCCTGATGAAAGAATAGAACTTGTCAAAAAAGTTCGAGAATTTGCTCCGAAAGAAAAATTAATAATTGCTGGGGCAGCCTGTGAAGGTATACAAATTTAAGTAGAATGCAATGGTAGAAAGTGGTTTAAACTTACTGTACTACTCTGTTAAATTTTCCTAGGAACAAACCAGACTATTAAAATGGCTCAGAATATGGCTTCTGTTGGAGCAGATTCAGTGCTTGTGGCGACACCTTGTTTTTATAAATCAGGCATGACCAGAGAAGCATTGGAAAATCATTACACAAAGGTAGAACTTTGTGGTTTAAGATCAAACCAGAGCTAAGAAACCACAACTCAGTTGAATCTTTTTTATGAAGAGGAAACAATCTCTTAATATTCTGCTTTCTAGGTGGCAGATTCTTGTCCAGTTCCTGTAATACTGTACAGTGTCCCAGCAAATACTGGCATCGACTTCCCTGAAGAAGCCATTGTTAATTTAGCAAAGCATCCAAATATTATTGGACTAAAAGATAGTGGAGGAAATGTATGTTAACAGTCAGACAAAGGGTGTAACATCAGAGATGTATTGACACTGACACCACCTTTACAATGTAACCCTAAAGGACAGCTTTTAGAAATTAGGTTTTCTTTTAACACAGATAACTAAAATTGGAAGTGTGATACATCGAACAATCAAAGGACGATTTCAAGTCTTGGCAGGTTCTGCTTCCTTTCTCTATGCTTCACTTTGTTTAGGTGAGTTCTGAAATATATGAAACTTTTATGGAAATCTCAATTGAACTATAATAATTGAAGTAATATTATATTAATTATTATTAATAATAATAATAGTAATATTATAAATAAATAATTATTATAATTTATTTAATGTATTTATATAAATATTTATTTATTAATATAAATTAATACTTAAAATCAATATCAACTGGTAATTATAGTAATTAACAATTTATAATTTATTTTTTTTCGTATACATTGTAGGTGCAGTAGGTGGAGTTTGTGCATTGGCAAATGTTCTGGGAAGAGACGTCTGTAAAGTTGCTGAATTGCATGAAAAGGGCAAACATGATGAAGCAAAGGAACTTCAACATAAATTAATACTACCCAATACAGCTGTAAGGATAACTAATTTCACATTTCTGAACAGACATTAATTGCTGACTGGTCTTGCAAGCAAAAAAAAAAATAAATAAAAATTTAAAAAAGTAGAATAGAAAAATTATAAAATAAAGAAATAAACAAATAAATACATTTTATATGCAAATGCTAGGAAAAACTATTTATTGCTTAGGCCACACCAATTTCATTTGCTGTTTTACAAACTCACCGAACTTGATATTTTCAAAATCGGAAAAAAAAAATACAGTATCAACTTCACCTTGTTTGAAATTAATACGGTTATATAATTTTGAACAAGCGATGGACAAGCAACTTTATACAGTGCGTCTGATTGGCTGTTTATAACAGTTGGGGTTTTGACCAATAAGAATGTATGTTTATAACTATTTAATATCTGACACAGTTTGTCATCGAGTGTTCTGTTTTCACCATATTTCACAATGTTCTTTTTTTGTTTTTTTCGATCTCCATTCTTAAGTTTTTGACCAGAAAGTTCGTAAAACAACAAATTAAATTGGTGTGGCCTTAGGAAAAGATTATATTTTTTATAACAGTATTGACATTTTTTTTCCAGGTGACTGCAAAGCATGGAATTGCTGGGTTGAAGACTGCCATGGAACTTTTTGGTTATTATGGGGGACCAACAAGATCACCATTACTGCCTCTGAATCATGATCAGGTCGAAGATGTAAAGAAAATATTTGAACCATTTTTGTAGAACATAAACCAGACAAGAAAAATTAAATCAAAGTAATGGAAACTTCCAATAAGCTTTGGGCTGAAATTTGTTCAAAGTAACTTTGGACTTTAATATTTTCTGGGAGCCATATGTTTTTTACCACACAGCCTTGCAATATTGACAGCAACATTGCAATGTTCACTTGTAAATGGCACACAGGACTCCTTGGTAAGTTGCTAAAAATTCACATTTTAAATATCAAATTTCACATAATGTGAAGTTTACTTAGAGTTAATTATTTTGACTTTCAATAGAACTTCATATTATGCAAAGTTCGATATTTAAAATGCAAATTTTTAGCAACTTGACAACTAGAAGTCACCATGTACCATTTGCAAGTCAACATTGCAATGTTGTTATCAATATTTCAAGGTCATGTGGGAAAGAACATCTGGTTTGACTGTAATATGATTAATAATTATAGATATATGGTCAGTATATATATATTTCTAAAATAAAATAAAATGTCTGTCACAGTATACTGTGATAGTTACTGCGTTTATATCAGGGGGCTACGTAAACATAGTTATTATATAGATGCAAGTGTTTTACTAGAAAATATCCAGTGACATATTTTCTATATCCTCACTGGTGAAGATATCGATGATGTCACTTACAGCATTTTGCTTTGAATCAATATAATAAAAAGAAAATTACACGGTGGCTTGAAGATATGAATTTTAATCTTCTCGCGGTGAAAAGAATATTTTACTCATTCGTAAAATATTGTTTTCACCACTCGAAGATAAAATTCATATCTTCATGCCATGTAATATCCTCTTTATTTTATTACACCAATTTTGTTAGCCTTAAAAACAAGTACTATTATCACAAAAAACAACAAACAAACAAAACCCAACTACTATTTTTTTCTATTGCATTTACGTTTCTATACTGTACAAGGAAATCAAAGACATTATTAATTTTATAAGAAATACATATTAGTAAAATCAGTTCAGACACAATTAAGGAGATTAATAATTACATTGAGTACTACATTACAACTCGAGGTATTTTTTGATTGCAGATTTAAGAACTTGAAAATGTACAGGATTTTATACAATATATAGGCTCTATTCAGAGACACTACAGTAAAGTACAGTAGATAAGGCCAAATAAAAAAATGTCGTGTTTTCAGTAAGAAGCTGAGAAAAATCTAGTTCCGTAGATAGAAAGATAATTTTAGTTTATAAATAAACAAAAAACTAATCAAACTACAGTATACAATTTAATAGTATGATATGCAGAAAAAGTTTCAACATGGGTTGGGTAATATTGGAAACACAACATGTTTCTTGTTTGGCCTAAGCTGAAAGTCAGAAACAAAAACTTTCAAATATTGCCCAAATTCCAAAGTTGTTTTTTTTTACATTCACATCAACAAACCACCACAAATACTAACGGTGATTGTCTGGCAGTGAGCACCTCCAAAAGTTATTCAAACAGAAAATATAATATAGAATCGTGCTGAAGAGAAAAGTTGCTGTGAAACAAATGAAGACCAATTGAAAATACAGAATGCACCAAGTGTAGGCAGTGTACTACGGTGGTTTGATAATTTTATACAGAAAAGCTAAAAAAATGGTGTACTGTACTCTCAAAGTGGTTACATCAAGAAGTTTTGGCTTGAAATGCTTGGATGATTTGTGCTAAATTGGCAATACCATTTGCTGTATAACTGCCTTGGTCAGCTTTTTGACAAAATGAAACTGAAACTTTGTAAACAGGAATTGGTTACAGTCATTTCTACTTCTGTAGTTTGTTGTTTATTACTGTAGTCACTACTGAAGCACAAGGAAAATTTTTTGTCGAAAAATGTAAATAAGAAGTATAATTTAGCTTTCATGGGAATTCACACACGCTACAGAAATACAGTAACACACAACAAACTACAGAAGCAGAAGGGAAGGTATCTCCATTTTGACTGTGATCCTTTAACTCAGTAAGGCAATTGTTTAGAAGTGAAATCTTCCTACTTACTAGGAGAAATTGAGTTCTTTGGAATATTTGTGAAAAACACCAAAAATATGATGTATCAACCAAAATTATACCAAAATGTGTGAAAGTAGTACCTAGTTGACGGTTAGTCACAGAAAGTTTGTAAATAAAACTATACAAAAATAAAGTACAATACAATGGAAATACATGCATCATGGTCCGAAGCAGCACTTCTGCTTTATGAGCAGACTTGAAAGAACATACTGTAACACCTGAAGTATAGCAAGGCTTTATGGTGATACAGTACATAACACCTTTGGTGGTTGCACTATTAAGGAATTGTACTATATTTTCATTAACTATGGTTGTAATAATTAAAATATAAGAGAGATCATCTTGTGTTGATGCAATATTGCATTTTAGTATGAGATAACCATAGATTTTATATAGATTAAAAAAACAAGCTTGGAAGTCTCTTTCTCCACATGGTGACTGCCATCATAGGAACAGCAGGACAAAATAACTCAACGTAGTGCATTAATGAAGTATTGTTGTTTTTTTATGAGAGCAACTTCACTAGTGCTCGTAATCCACAAGTTTTTTAAGTGAAATGCATTACACAATAGGACTTGTCTCAGCAAAAATTGCAACTGTAACCCAAGTATTATTTGTAGTTTTGGAAAAAATTCTTTCTACTCGATTAAGGGCTATAGTTATGATTTTGCGAAAATATAATTTGGTCCCATGGAATATGGACAAGTAATGCTTCCTTGTTAGCGACCTAGATATAATGAAAAGAGTTTGATCACTGAACAGAACAGATTTAAATTAATATACAAATAACCTAACTGGAACAATATACTATATGTAATTACCACATGAACTCACAAGTGTAGGTATCCAACCAACAGTAGGTGTGAAAAGCCACCCATCACTAGACATCACCACTCATTGCTAGATATTACCATCCATCACTGGCCATCCCTCACCATCACCACTAGATATCACTCACCATCACTGGCCATTACTCACCATCACTAGACATGAGTACCCATCACCACTCATTGCTAGATATCACCATCCATCATCCACCATCACTATTCACTAGACATTACCACCCATCACCACTAGTCTAGTCTCTAGACCATCCATCACTGGACATCACCACCCATCACTAGACATCACCACCCATTACTCACCAGCACTAGATATCACCACCCATCAGCCACCATCACTAGACATCACCACCCATCACCACTAGACCATCCATCACTGGCCATCAGCCACCATCACTAGACATCACCACCCATCACTCACCAGCACTAGATATCACCACCCATCACCACTAAACATCACCACCCATCAGCCACCATCACTAGATATCACCACCCATCACCACTAGACCATCCGTCACTGAGACATCATCACCCATCACTCACCAGCACTAGATATCACCACCCATCAGCCACCATCACTAGATATCACCACCCATCACCACTAGACCATCCATCACTGGCCATCAGCCACCATCACTAGACATCACCACCCATCACTCACCAGCACTAGATGTCACTCACCACCACTAAACATCACCACTGGCCATCAGTCACCATCATTAAATATAACTAAACATCACCACCCATCACTCCTAAGACATTACCATCCATAGCATCACAAGTCACAACCCATCACTTAACACATAATATAAATCGACACAGGCAATTACTGGTTACAGTAAAAGTTTACTTTAACTTTTAAGCTGCGTATTAACCCATTGCTAATGTTGCCTAGTGAGTTACCTCGTGTTTTAGCTTCTCGTTCATGCCTCTTTGTCCCAGTGCCTGGTGTAGCAGCTGCAGTGCTGGAACTGGAAGTTTGTAGGGCTGCTTTTTGTTTCAACAGTGTCCAGTCAAATACATAGTCATACTGATGGTTCAAAGTGCGAAACAAGATTCTAAACAACTGGCGAAGGTACATGTAATCTGGTGCCTCCTCAAACCTAAGACCTCGACAATAGTTCAAATACATTGCAAATTCTGCAGGAAACCCCTAAGGAAATGAAACAAAGGAAATTTGTAGAACTCTGGAAGTCATAAGGAGACTTTTCCCCCCTAAATGCAACAATTTTCAGGCCTTGAGTGATCGAGATGCGCATTTTGCCACGCGCCTCGTTTTTTGTGACGGCATGCACATTTTATCGTTTATTTTTTATACCGGACTCGTGTTAACGCAGTCTAAAGACCTGGCCAAACGCTTTCAACATTTCATTCAACATTGTTGAATTCAACATGTTGAAAGCGTATGGCCACCCCCTGTTGAATGATGTTGAACGTTGTTGAATGATGTTGAACGAAATTTGAACATGTTCAAATTTTCGTTCAACTCGCGTTCAACATTTCTATTGTTCTCAAAATGTTGAAAGGTGTTGAACGCATTTGGCCACATTTCATTCAACTTTGTTGAACAGAGACATGCGCCATGCGGGATATTGTCGATTCCAGCTTTTGTGGAAGCCCGCGTTCAATTAATTGTCATTCATGAATGTTGAACGATGTTGAATTCATTTAGCCACTCGTGCTTTCAACATTAATCTCAAACTCATTAATAATTCATGAGGAAAACACAAAGGAAATCAGTACCGCGTCGGTGGTTTGGATATCGGAGGAAGAAATTACATAAATTAAGCAAACTTTTACCCCGATTTTCTCTTAAAATACTGATTTGTTTGAGATGCTATATCATACACTCGGAGGAGTGTTTCATTAAAGAAATACCAAATGGTTTTCCGTGTTTGGATACTCTGATCCAAACACGCGGGAAATTGCGAGATTGGAGAAAAGCGTAACAAAACACGAGCTGTAGGCGAGTGTTTTTAGCTTTTTGAAAGTCGAGCAATTTCCCAAGTGTTTGGATAAGAGTCTCCAAACACGGAAAAAACCATTTGGTATTTCTTTTATAAAATAATCGCAAGTGAATATGATATACTGTCCGACATTTTCAAAAAATCGTTTTGGCGGGAATTTTCCGTGTTTGGATACTCTGATCCAAACACAGCAATTGACCAATCATGGCTCACGTAGAATACATGTTATTTTATAAAATACTCTACTCAACTCTACTACTTAGATATCCAAATACTTCCAAGTTTGTTCAAAAACCTCGGCTTCGCCTTGGTTTTCAACGAACGTCTCAGTGTTTGGATATCCTGATGAAACACTCCTCGTGTATTAAAGACTTATTAACCGAGTGCGAGGTCTGTACGGGAAAGTATTTGCCTGAGGTTTTCGTACAGACCGAGCGACGAAGGAGCGAGGTTTGTGCGAGAAAACCGAGGGCAAATACTTTCCAGTACAGACCGAGCAAACGAGGTTAATAAGGAATTTATTATATGGCTATTGGTTCATTTTATTTTTAAGCTTCGAGCGTTGTTTTCGTCTTTGGAGTTATGCTGTTTACCTTACCTGTTGACTTTTTGTTTGCCTTCTTGTTTACACCAGTTCGGCTTTTATTTGTCGTGTTTTCAGATAAACAGCTTTAAAGAAAACCAGCAGTGATGTTCCGACACATTTTATTGTTCAGAATATTTGAATAAAGATACCTATTTCTCTTTTATTTGTATTTCAAATCAACTCAGAAATGTTCCCGCCAAAACTTACAGGGCCGAGAAAAAAGCGTATTGACCCCGAGGTCAATATCGTAAAATCCCGACCTCTCAGGAACCAATCAGCGTGCGTCGTTTTGCGTACGGACCGGAAATCAAACCCAGCCATATAATAAGATATATTACTTCAACATCGTTCAACAATGTTGAATGATGTTGAATACGATGTTGAAAGCGTTTGGCCAGGCCTTAAATGCAGAGCCTTAAATGCAGAGCCCTAGCCTAACTCAATTATTAAAACTTCAAAGTAAGAACTTACTTTACACAGAACTTCCACAGGAGTCGACATTTTCTTTTCACTGATCTTTTCATATTTTTGTTTCTTCGTTGCAGCCTTGAGTGACACAAAGTTTATTTATTGCTATATTTATAATCCTTTACTGAAATATTAAGTAAATATACATTTTATTTCTTCATGAGAAGGCGGGATTATTTATAGAGAGAATAGCTTAATAAAGGGAGAAGGCCTATAGTCAGTTTCATCTTGCTTTTGAAATCCGAAACGTATCATTGGAATGAACATTCCGAACTTACGTTACAAATTTACAGATTTAGGTTGGCAATTTGTTTCTGTTTAACCAAGTATCTATTATTCTTCATTTCCATCAAACACTATACAACAATTAATCTTCTACTCCGTGATTTCGCCAAAGGAATTCATTAATACACCTTTTCGATAATTACGTCACGTTTCATGAAAACGAGGCTCCCAGACCAAAGTTTCGCAATTTTGATTATCATAGTAACCCGTCATATCTGTTTTTGGAAGAAGATGGCTAATAACGCCCAAACTATATATGGTAGAAACACATCGTGTACGTATGTTGTTAGGCATTTCATAAGCTTTCATTTGATGTATATTTTAAGTTTCTGTGTTGCGTGTAACTTTTTAAAATGTCGAAAATGTTCGCACCATTGCTCGTCAAGTAATAAATATGATATGGACTTCTAACAACTGTTGTAGAATTTCGAATACCGTTTTTGAAATGTATATCAAACAGAAGATACTGTAAAATGCTATTTGTGGTAGAACTTTCAAGTTTCTAGCTTAAGGGGAAGTATTTTAAAAATCGGAAAACGTACTATTAACTTGGTCTGATGGATGAGTTGTTAAGTTTATTTTGTTTACAACTCAGACCAAGATAATATTACGTTTTCCCATCAGTTTTAAAATACTTTCACTTAAACTAGAAACTTGAAAGTTGTACCGCAAATAGCATTTTACAGTATCTTCTATTTGATATATGTTTCAAAGTTGTGCGTTATGTATTTTAAAAACAATATCCGAAATTTTACAACAATTGTGGGAATCCATTATTATTACTTGACGAGCAATGGTGCGAACATTTTCGACATTTTAAAAAGTTACACACAACACAGAAACTTAAAATATACATCAAATGAAAGCTTATGAAATGCTTAACATACGTACGTACACGATATATTTCTACCATATATAGTTTGGACGTTACTAGCCATCTTCTTCCATAAACAGATAGGGCAGGTTACCACGATAATCAAAATTGTGAAACTTTGGCCTGGGAGCCTCGTTTTCATGCAGCGTGACGTAATTATCGAAAAGGTCTATTCAATTCAAAGCTTATTAAATTCGAACTTCACAATGAACTTCGCGAACTTCCGTACCTAGTTCCCAACCTTCCAACAAATGTTGACAAACGAATCTCAAAAGCAAGAAAATATGCTAAATTAAAAATGCATTAGTTTTCAATTGATTTATAATACTGTTGTAACCAACCTTTAGACCTTGCCAAGGTAAACTGGTCCTGTTAAAATACATCAAGACATATCCCAAAGATTCCATGTCGTCACGACGTCTAAAACAATCATCCCAATATATTAGCATACACTCAAATAGTTTCAAAACCGTCACAAAAAATTAAAACCCAACAATATCAGGTTTTTGTACGTAATACCATGATCGCCTCGGATTCTTTTGTTCTCCGAGGGAATGTAAACCTCGTATTTCCCTCATCGCTCATGCAAGAGGGAAATTTATCCTTTGTCTTCTAACATGTACGGGAAAATTAGATGCAACTTCTCTGATCAACGGTGTAAATTTCCTGTCGGTAAGATTCTCAAAGTTTTCCTCGGCGATCATAATATTACAAAGTAATAACATGACTTTTCGGGAAATTAGCGATTAAATTCCCCTTTGCCTCTGAAATCTTCCCTCGGCGGCGGGGAAATTTAATCGCTAATTTCCCTCAAGTTATGTTATTACTTATAGTTATTAGTGTTTTCAGCTTGAGTTGGTAAAGTTTTTTCGTTTGTTTTTGCTGTACAAGCTGTCGTAAGTTAAACTCAGAGAAAAACTCTGAGCTCCAGACGGGACTCGAACCCACAACCTTCCGAATGCCAGCCGGACGCTCTCACCATTGAGCCACTGGAACTCAGATGGTAGACCGAGGTTGTTTTTGATATTTAATTATTTATACGACTGAACATAGTTAGTGGAGGGGTGTGGTTTGGAAGCTACAGTGTCTTTCAAGATTACGCAATGGTCATGTTGATGAACACAATAGTTCATGTTGGAGGAAGGCAATTGGTTGATGAAAGGAAAATCTATGGACATGTAACGACGAAGGACTACACAACGAACAAAGGACTTACAACACGTGATGACGAAGGACTACACCAATTAAACCCGAACGTTGGTATTGGATGACTGCTTCATTATACAGAAAATACAATAGTACATTCAGTGGCCGTGAAATTAAGCAAATTAAACAAAAGCATGGAACGATGACTTTTGCCGAGTTTCCAAACCATCCCCCTCCACTAACTATGGACTAGGGAACTAGCTGAAAACATTAATAACGTACAAAAAACAATTACTGAAAATAAACTGACACAATGCGACTTGTAGCCCAACAAGTACTTGTGACACACGTACGGATCGACTAGTTCCCGAAACCACAGAATAGTAATACAACCAGAAGTCCAACTCGCGTCGGAACCTTTGAAGTTTATATCCTCGCGCATGTCGCCTCGCACATCTTGATTCCTCGCTATCCTACGCCATCCTACGCCATCCTGGCAAGTTCCCCCGGAAGTTTGGACCTTCAAAAGGTTAAAACTGCCGGGGGAACTTGCCAGGATTGGCTAGGATGGCGTAGGACATTGCGTAGGATCGCGTCGGATGGCGTCCACACTGGTGCAGAAAAACGGCGTCTTCGAATGGTCTCCACTCTGGAGAGCGTTTTCGAAAAGTTCCGTTTTCGGTCATCGAAGACGCCGGATTAAGGTGGACAAAAGGCCTAACCGTATCAAAAAGTCTCCATTTTCGTTTGAAAACGGATTAGTGTGGACAACGGCCTTCGGTGACCAAAAACGGAGTGTTTCGAAAACGCTCTCCAGAGTGGAGACATTCCAAGACGCCGTTTTTCTGTACCAGTGTGGACGGCAAAAACGAAGCTATTGGAAAACGATGATGTAACGATTATGTTATCTTGGTTTCAGTCACCTAGAACTATTCATTCATACCCCTGTAGATCTTTTTAGCGTTTTACTGAACGGAGAAAACGATTCGAAAACGATAGTGTGGACGGAAAAAATAGCCTGTTCATATCCTCTTTCATAAGATCAATATGTATCTATATGACTTGTTCATTGACCATAAAACTGAGCAGTGTTTTTAAATACAAATAAATATACATTTAAATCTACATTACTCCCTGCTGTGTTCACCTCGCTTAACCGTCGGATAAACAGTTATATTACTATTTTTACCGTAAAATATACAGGAAAATCAAATTTACTGTTCAGACTAACTGCTTACTTAATATACCACGTAAGAGAAGAGGGAAAATTCACACATATACTTACAACTAGACGACTTTAAATCACGCTTGAAGTCGCCCAGGTTTTGCGGGCGATTCAAGCGTGGGTTTAAAGTCGTCTAGTTGTAAGTATATGTGTGAATTTTCCCTCTTACATACGAGGTTGGCGTTTTCGTTTGAAAACGCCTTAGTGTGGACATGGTCTAAGACTACTCTTCATGATAATAGCATTACTTACGACTGTTCAATTCCTAAATGTGCATTAATACTGGCATATCGAGCAGTGCCAGTTAGATTTTTGTCCTCTCTGTATGGTATATGTTGTTTTGTTCTGGTGTCTCGATACTTTTTAGCCAAACCAAAATCAATCAGAAACAACTAATAAAGAAAAGATAATATGCAAAAATGAGATACTTAAGATACAAATGTTTTAAAGTGCAACGCTGTAAAGAAAACCAACCTGCTTACAGAATTTTGAATTTTATCGTCAAGATCGTTCCCAGGGCCTTCTCTATGTTTATTATTGTACTTCTCTCAACCAATCTGAATGTAGTAATTTTGTCATGCATAGATAGATAGATAGAAAACTTTATTTAAACACGCTGACCCCGTCAACTGAAGCTGATTTCCACGAGGGGTGTATACAAAAGAAGTGTAGAAGTATAGTATTTAATTTAATTTAATAGTTTTTAATATAATAAACTTATTTACGCTGATTAAAAATGAGTTTCTCATTACGTTTTAAATTGACGTGCTCCACCAAGTTACACTCATCTGTAACTCACTGTTCACCCAAATCTTCCGAAGTTCATTCTGAAGTTCTCAAGTTCATTGGGAAGTTCAAAGTTTGTTTTGAACTATGCATTTGATTGGCTGCTAGGAACCAAGCAACCAATCAAATGCAGAGTTCAAAACAAACTACGAACTTCCCAACGAACTTGCGAACGAACTTCGGAAGATTTGGGTGAAAAGTGAGTTACAAATGACTGCAAGGAGCTTAGGAGGACACACAGTAGCCAATAAGAAATGCCGTTAATTTACATCTATGTTATAAAAAGTATTATAAAATAAGGTGTCCTCTACGCACGCTCTGATTGGCTGGACTCCGTGCATTTATAAGAGAACATAGATCATGAATAACGCAAAATGTCGTAGAATGGCATCAGCTGGCCGGAAAAGCCCGCCAAATTCCAAAACTACCTCACTCAGTTTAGCTTGATTTTTCTTCTTATTTTATAAAACAAATAAAACATACCGATCCTGTGCATATGTACTGTTATAAAGGTACGTTTGACGTGATTTGAACATGAAAGAAGTGTAAAGTCACTCGGCTATCGCCTCGTGCCTCTACTAACTTCTTTCGTGTTCAAATGACATCAAACGTGCCTTTATAAGAGTACATACGCACGGAGCTTTATGTTTTATTTGTTAAATAAAATGACTTGAGGGAAATTAGCGATTAAATTTCCCGCAGCTGAGGGAAGGTTTGCGGCCCGAGGATTTTTACAAATCTTCCCACCGCAAAGGGGAAATTTAATCGCTAATTTCCCGAAAAGTCATGTTATTAGTTTGTAATATTATGATCGCCAAGGAAAATTTTGAGAATCTTACCGACAGGAAATTTCACACGGTTGATCAGAAAAGTTGCATCTAATTTTCCCATGCATGTTGATGAGGGAAAATATATGCAAGCAGAAAATTTAGAGGAAGACAAATGATTTGTTTGTCTTCTAATTTTCCCTCATCAACATGCACGGGAAAGTTAGAAGACAAAGGATAAATTCCCCTCTTGCATGAGCGATGAGGGAAATACGAGGTTTACATTCCCTCGGAGAACAAAAGAATCCGAGGCGATCATGGTATTATAAAAAGTAAAAATACCTTGTTGCAATGTTTTCCAATACCCATTAAAAAGTTATCTGGTTTAATGTCACGATGAATGAAATTTTTATTGTGTACGTACTCTATTCTACCAATCATCTGAAACAGAACAAATCTTTATTAATAAATTACTGTCGTTTGCACCTAAATGGAAACACCGCCCATCAAAACATGTTCAGAAGATGTTCAAAAGTTAACCATTTTGAAATTGACACCATGGGATTGGCAAGACGTGATCGGCTAAGAGCACAAACATGTATGTAGACTTTCTCAAAGTCCTTTTCAAACATTTTTGACCTTTCGGTTCCTCGTTGAAAGGACTTTTCCCACCTGCAGTGCGCCAAAATTCACTGGTGAATTTTTCAACCGGTGATGTAATTTGGGAAGTAATTATATTCAGGCTAAATTGTTATGCAAGTCCTATCTTTGGAAGTTGGAGTTAAACAGACTCTTGAAAACGTTTTAGTAGGGGTAGAACCACTTTCCATTGCATGTACAACAACCCAAAACACGTCAAAACAGGGCGATGTACATTTCAGCAATTTCCCGCCAGAATATTTAGATTCAAAAACCTGCAAGCGAAACAGTCCACCTCTTTCCTCCCGCTTTTCTGCTCTCCCACCTTTCCGCTTGCCTGCAAAAACTAGCGCTAAGAGGCAGACTTGCAGCAAGTCTAACATGTACATGTATGTGTCAAAGGGAAACCTAATATATGTTTCCAAGGAAACCTTTTGTGTTTGACGTTGAAACATGTTTTGACAGGCAGTATGAAGTCACTGTATTCCAATTTTCAAAGTTTTGAAGCTTACTTATGACAACTTGTCGAGCAAAAACAAATAAAACTTTTAAAAAAATGTATTATAAATTACTGCAATTTTCAGTTGAGCTTGGAGACTGGAAGTTTTATTGAAAAGTTTGATCGTTTCACAATTTGAAACATTCCCATGGGAAATTTGAATGTTTGTGCATTTTGACCAATAGAAATTAAGGCATTGCCCAAACATCATTCAGATTCCCACATGACAATGTTTCGAATTTCCCTTGGCAACTTGTGCATTTCAATGATCAAACTTTTAAATAAATTTGAAAATCACAGTACTGTATCTGTAATATTTTTGTATTATCACCTGATCTGCAAGCATTAGTACTGTTTTCATTGTAAATCTCCTTGAACAAAAATTAAACAAATCTTCTAAACTTGGTCCTAATAAATCCATAACTAGAATATTGTAGTCTTTTTCTTGACCATACCACCTAGAAAATGAGAAAGCAATCCACTTAGAAATTTAGAAATAAGACACTACACCACACTGACCACAGCAATAATAGGCTAATAATGTGATGTTGACATTTTTATTTTTTATTTTATTAGCTTTGCCAGTTACACATTACAATTACAATTACAGAACAGAAACATTTTGGCAGGGACACCACAACAGCAAAAGCCAATTACTGCGGGCCCACATTATACAGGGTGTCCCAAAAAAAATTGTCCCCCATCCATTTATGAGGTGCACCTTCTTTAATTATGGTATAAGAAGTAAATTTTTATATCACACTGAAAGCCCATCCCTCCTTCTTTGTTGTTGTCTGAAATTTTCAGAGCTAAGTAGTTATCTACTCACTTCCTGTAGTCATTTAAAGAGGCAACATCAAAGTTTGAACTTGTCCAAAGGTAATGTCTGTATTTATGTTTGTAATGTGTATGGCAAAGTTATTAAAATAAAATAAAACTAAAGTTTTTGCTTTACCCAGCTTGTGATGTCACATGCATATCAAAAATGTATCCAAGATGGCAGATACTGATTCAGATTAGCAACTTTAAAATTGAAATTAAGTTGTTTTATTGGAATACTTTGGGTCTAAATAACACACTAGATTGTATCTTCATGTTACTGGTTTGCTTTTGAATTGTTTTATTTTTGTTGCCCATGCCCTTTGAGTAAATACATGTACAGTAGTTTTTTCAGCCTTGTTTGTTTTGTTTATGTATTATATTTGAAATTACCTAATATGTGGAATTCCCACTCCACCTTGAAGGATTTTATACAATTTGGATTCATAAAGAAGTTGGGGATGGCGGGCTTTTGACGATTCTAATTTGACTGCTACTTCCTAAAATTAAAACAAAAATAGAACTTTAAATTAATATACTGTATCTATATGCTATACAGTCACTTGCACCTAACTAGTAGAAACACCACTTGTCAAAACATGTTCTATTTCAATGTCGAACATAAAAATTTTCCTTGGAACATATTATGTTTCCCTTCAATACGTACATGTTTGTGCTCTTAGCCAACCACGTCTTGCCAATCCCACACTGTCAATTTCAAAACGGTTAACTTTTGAACATGTTTTGATGGGTGGTATTTCCACTTAGGTGCAAAAGACTTATTATAGAACTGTATATTCAACACCACTTTTGTCTTGCAATTACAGGCCTGTTACTTCAACCTAGGTTTCCTCTTTCAATGATGAACATACAGTACTGGTCAGGGCTTTCAGTCAAGGCTGTGTGGCTGGCAAATGGCAAAATTCATTGAATCTTCTCAGTTCTCATCAAACAAGAGCTTTAGTTTTCCTATGAAAAATCCTGCCCAAGAGTATCAATTTCACCATTGCTAATAGCCATGGCTTCACAAAAAATTGAAAGCCCTATAGCAGCACAGTTAGGGTTTTTTAAAAATTGGATGAAAGTTGTTGTTGAAAATTTGACTTTCAATTGTCCTGAAGGGCAAACCAACTTTTAACCAATCACATTAAAGTGTTCCTTTGGAGTTGTCTCAGGTAGTTGAGTGAAACTGTAAACCAGTGCTCTCAATGAGCAACATGATAGGCGTGCAGCAAATCACGCGCCTACAACTTCTGGGCGTGCAATGGTGTGCAATACTTTTTCAGACAATTAAACAAGCTCGAGATGTTTTTAGACTTTTTTACAGGGGAAAACCCCCAGATTTGTAGCCAATTACATCCAATACACCCCATTGCTGGTTTCCCTTGGTCTTTTTGGACATTTTAAAGGTAAATCCGAAATGTCCATGTGCGTTTGACCACTACAATTTGACGACGAATGATCAAAAAGATACCAGATGATCGTTTTAGGCATAAATTCCGGTGCGAAAAACTATGTAACATAATCTGACTGCGGTTTATCCATTTGTCAACACATCTTGAAACAGTGCCAGAAAAAGTATTCTTCAAAAAAAAAGTCTTCCGGGATGGATATCTAAAAGACTGATCCAAAAGAGGCTTCTGCATTGTTTACTGTGACCATTGCATTTATCAAGACATAAGATGAATTTTATTATTTTAGTGGCATTTCGCGTGTGATTTATCGTGCGCCCAGATAATTTATGGCGTGTGCAGGTGCGTGTGATCGCACACCTAATATTGAGAGCACTGTGTAAATGTGAGGGAAAGTTGCCTCACCCCCTAGGGTTACCCTACCTTGCAAAGAGGGTGACCCTACTACCTGAGACAAGTGTCAAATTCCCCATGTAAACACCCACTGTTGTGACTAAATAAAATGAATGCAAAGTTGGCTCTCCCAGGGGTAGGGTGACCCTTTTAGTAGGGACAACTCTCATCGGAGTTACTAACATTATGAATTTCACAGTTCTTGCTGTACAAGCTGTTGTAATTTATTAATACTCAGAAAAACTCTAAGCTCTAGATGGGCTCATTTATATTAGCTCTAGTTGTTTTTTTAGTATATGTATTTACAACTTTTCATGTTCTGAGTTGGCATTGTAATTTACAGATACAACTGAGTTTTTGTTTTATAAGTGTCACGTTTGACAACCTCGAACATTCACAACTCAAAAGCTTAGGCATGGAACATGGTTCAGAATTTTTTCTGCTACTGTAAAGTCTTTTAACAGGGCACTCCGTTGAGACACCTAGCTAATTAATTAGTTGGCATGTCTACACCATTCGATTTATAGTGCTTATGAAATGAAATTTTCACTAATTTTTTTATTTTATAATAAAAATATAGAAATCGCTAATATTACTACAGCTCACTTTGTTTTTACGTGTTTAGAAAGTGCTTTATTTTTATATTTAAACTTGCCAAACCATAGCATTTCTTAAGTTGAAATGTCAGCAAGGATAACACCTGTGACATCACAAGGTGGATCAGGACTAAACAAATTTATGATAATTATCCACCATGTGAGGTCAAATAGTTGTTGTGGCTGCATTATTGTGTTGATATTTCATGGCCCTAGCTATCAATGTTAAACTGAAAAAAAGTGTTTATCAGAATTGTCTATATTTTTATATAATAATTACGTATTATCAAATAATATAAAAAGCAAAAATTTCATTTCATAAGCACTTTAAAGTATGGCAGGCAACTATGGGATGGCTTATTTCATTATCCATCCCAGTTGCCTACTGGACCCTCTTTCTTACAGATTTCAAAGTTGCACCATTCAGTGTAAAATGAATATACAAATACATGTATAAGGTGGTAAGATTTTGAGTGATGAAATAATGTCAGAGATTTCAGTCAGAGTCATTATTCATTTTACTGATGAATAGCCTGTGCAAACTGTTAGTATTTCATTACAAAAAATCTCCACACTTTACCACCCATGCAGTTACTGTATGTGTGTTAATTACATATCCATATAATTATTTGTTAGAAATAATGAGATTTTTATTATCAACAAACACAATACAAAGCATATTAATAAATACATCAACTCATGTACATGAAACCTCTTGATACTCCCTCACTGACTGTGGGCAAAATCTGATCACAGATACTCTATGTCATTTTTGAATTACATGCCTAACTTCACAATCTAAGTGGGGATACGGCAACACATATATATTTACAGTTTATACTAAACTTTATAATAATTATGCCTACGGGTTGCGCTTTATTAAATAACTACACAACCTTACCTCTGCATTGGTGATGTTGCTGGCTAGATAGATGTCCCCAAATGAACCACTCCCAATTTTTCGGACCAGCCGATATTTACTTCCAACGATGAACTCGGATTTTGAACTGGAACTCGACATCTCCAATGGCAGTCGTTTATTCATGAATTCGGCAAAAAATTATCCCTAAAAAAATTCAACTTTGTTGGTTAGATCTGAAGAAACGACTTCGTTGTTTGTTATGATTTCATAGAAATATCAAATCACACTTTTTGAGAAATATACTCCAAAATTCTAAACGAAAAGGCGCGTTTAGTTTTTTTTTTAAACCCTTTGTCATCAACAATCTGCCGACTTTGCCCTGATTGGCCTTTTCCAAGTTCAGGCTTGTAAAACAGATTTGCTAAGCCATTTTTTGGCATATTTTCAACATTTTACAAAGCGGTTCAGTTTGTTATAAATGACCCAAAGGTATTTAAAAAGGGGAAAGGACGTTAAGATCTAACTTTCCTTCAAAAATTAAGCGCTAAATCCACTCCAAACAAAGCGGTATTAATCGTGGTTAAACCGATATGAATTATTGACGACGAAACACGAAGTTCCTCCGAACTCAAACTCTCACGGCATGAAACGGTTTTTTATTTGTCCTCAAAACACACTAGTCTATTTTACGTTTCCGAACAGAAAGCCCTTTTCGATAAAGTCGTTACCTTCCTTCGTCAACTAGTCAAGAAAAAAACTGTTATTATGCGAAACAACGCCGATAATTTGAGCAGCATAATTTTCACCATACAATGGCTAGTCGAAATGTGTTTCAAATCGGTTTTGTATTCGTTGAATTTATTGCTTATTCCACTCACCTTTCGTCAACAAATTCACAACTAACAAGCCCCAAGGATCTGTAGAATACCATAAGATTAAAAACAGCGATGGATTTGGAGGTTTAAGATGTAGAAAAAAGCATTACGTTGTCGTTATCAACTCCCCCAAACAGCCTCCATTTTTCGTTTGCCTGCGGGAGTTATGAGGGCTGGCGCTCGACTGGAGCTCATTTTAGTCGTCATGACAATCCCCAAGTACGTGCTCAAATTACATCACATCAATCAGAAGTAGGATAGCTGATTTTTTCATGACGCGACAAAAACACAATTATAATATCAAAGTTCTTTAAAAAATGCTAAAATAACGTTAAACGCTAGAATCTCAACTTATAGTTACCTAAAAATGCATTTGTCCTGCACAAAATTTTAAAACTTGCAAACAGAAAATTAGTGTACGCCAATCGACGATTTCCGATGATCCGAGCATACTCGTGAAGGGCTCCCGTTGTTTACATATTGTATCGTTTGATAAATTACACGTCCGTTTTACAAGTAAGAGGTTAATATTTGTTGAGCACTAAAGTTAAGAAATATGTGACTTAAATTTAACACTTGAAATCAATAACTTAAAAATACTTATAAAAGTATTTCAGCCGTTATAAAGCACTTGAGTTGGAATTTGGAAGCTCTGCCAAGATATTTTCAAATTTGTGTCAGCGGTTCTTAACAATGTCATAGGAAGTAATTAACCTTACTCAAAACCTTGTTCAATTATATGTTCAAAGAAAGTTTAGTGATTTGTTGGTTTTCTTTCAAATTTTGGTGGTCACTTTTTATTCAGACATTGTATAAATAACAAGTGTTGGCAATGGCTGGCTCGGAAGCGCTCAAGAAAGTCGTCTTGCTGTCCTGTGGGTCATTCAATCCTATTACTAACATGCATTTGAGAATGCTTGGTAAGGTTGTCAGAGTTCCTTTGAATTCTTTGTTGTTTTTTACGACTTTCAGGTTGATTAGTCGCTCTCTTTGTTTCCAGTATGAATACAATATCGATATTTAAAACAGAGAATATGAAATGGACAAGATTACTTATGGATGATTTTGAGCTAGGAAGGGAGGGAGGGAGGGAGGGAGGGAGGGAGGGAGGGAGGGAGGGAGGGAGGAAGGAAGGAAGGAAGGAAGGAAGGAAGGAAGGAAGGAAGGAAAGAAAGAAAGAAAGAAAGAAAGAAAGAAAGAAAGAAAGAAAGAAAGAAAGAAAGAAAGAAAGAAAGAAAGAAAGAAAGTGAAAGAAAGAAAGTGAAGGAAGGAACTTGAAGGAAAGAAGAAAGAAAGAAAGAAAGAAAGAAAGAAAGAAAGAAAGAAAGAAAGAAAGAAAGAAAGAAAGAAAGAAAGAAAGAAAGAAAGAAAGAAAGAAAGGAGGGAGGGAGGGAGATAAGGAGGGAGGGAGGAAGGAAGGAAGGAAGGAAGGAAGGAAGGAAGGAAGGAAGGAAGGAAGGAAGGAAGAAAGAAAGAAAAGGAGAAGAAGAAAGGGTTTCCCTTCCCCCCCAGAAGGAGTCAACACAAATACTTTCCTGCACTGAGTCTGGCAAGTCAATGTAGATCTTAAAATACACTATTAAAATGTATATCATAATTTAGTGTATATATTTTCTTAGAACTTGCCAGAGATGCACTTCATAAGACAGAAATCTACTCTGTTGTTGAAGGAATTATATCTCCTGTTAATGATGGTTATAAGAAACTTACTACAAAGGTACTCTCGTTATAACAATCAAAATATAGTAAGGTTTGATATACAGTACTGCTGAAACAGAGAACGTAGGAGTCTAACGTTTTGAGTGAAGGTCCTTCATCAGAGACATATTGTTTCTCTCTGATTGTTTATTATATTTTAATTATAATTTATCATTTTATTCTCATTATATTTTGATTACATAGATAATAATATGTACATCATTACACTGACAATTAATTGAACACAAGAAAATGAATTCCATATTATTAGTATCTGTAGCATGCTTACACAGCATCTAATCCTGTTAGTTTTAGTTTGGGTCAATTTCACCAATTTTTACACCTTGAATTTTTAGAAACTTATAAGTGGTTGTCATCGAGTACTTATGGCAGAACTTGGATCACAGACATCTAACTGGATTCAGTAAGAACAACAGCAAAAATGTCACTTTTAAAAATACACTATAGAAATACACTATAATAATGATGATCATGATGATGATATCTGATAATGATAATAATGATGATGATGATAGTGATGGTGATATCTGATGATGATAATGATGATCATGATGATGGTGATGGTGATGATATCTGATGATAATAATGATGATATCTGATTATAACAATAATAATGATCATGATGGTGATGATATCTGATAATAATTATAATAATGATGATGACAATGATATCTGATTATAATGATAATGATGATGGTGATATCTGATAATGATAATAATGATCATGATAATGGTGATGATGATATCTGATGATAATGATAATGATGATCATGATGATATCTGATGATAATGATAACAATGATGATCATGATGATGATAACGATATCTGATTATAATAATAATGTTGATGGTGATGGTGATGATATCTGATGATAATAATGATTATGATATCTGATTATAACAATAATAATGATGATCATGATGGTGATATCTGATAATAATAATGATCATAATGATGATATCTGATGATCATGATGATGATATCTGATGATAATAATGATGGTCATGATGATGATATCTAATGATAATAATGATGATGATATCTGATGGTAATGATAGTAATGATGATCATGATGGCGATGATATCTGATGATAATGGTAATAATGATGGTGATCAATGATGATATCTGATAATAATTATGATGATGATATCTAATGATAATAATGATGATGATATCTGATGGTAATGATAAAATGATGATCATGATGATGGTGATGATATCTGATGATAATGGTAATAATGATGGTGATGATGATATCTGATGATAATGATAATGATGATGATGATATCTGATTATAATGATAATAATGATGACCATGATGATGGTGATGATATCTGATGATAATGATGATCATGATTATGATTATGATGATGATATCTGATTATAATGATAATAATGATCATGATGGTGATGATAATATCTGATAACAATAATGATATCTGATGATAATCATGATCATGATGATGATATCTCCTGGTAAATTATGATAATAATGATGATCATGATGGTGATTGATGATGATAAAATGATCATTATAATGGTCATCAAATGTTGATCACAGCAAAGATAATTAATTTTGATCTATTTCAATAATATGATTATGGTTCTTTAGTGTTGATGATTGGGAAACAAAACAAAGCAGTTGGTTGAGAACATTAGAAATTTTACAACACACAGAGGGAACTGTAAAAAGCAAATACCCATTGTCTTCAGATGATGCTGTTCCTAAAGTCAAATTGTTGTGTGGTGGAGACTTACTCGAGTCATTTGCTGTCCCTAATCTTTGGACTGATGATGATGTAAGAATTTCAACTCCTGATCATTGTTGTTTGCCCACATATACCACCCAGGGGGGGGGGGTACTAACTCTCATATGTAAGATTGTAAGGGATACGGTTATGTGCTGCTGTATAGGGTATGGTTTTCGAGCTTCTGATGTGACACCAGTGCTGGGATAGGATATCAATTTGGTTTAGGTTAGGCGTTGGATATGGTATGAAAAATTGCCTTTTTAGGTCTGGGATAGGGTCAGGATTTTGAGGTTACGGCAGCACACCCCTATCCAAAAATTGCCCAGAGTACCCCACCCACGGTATACCAGACCAAGCTATATCCTATACAGTGGCATATGAGCGTGACCATTCTGAGTGGGGGGGGGGGGGGTGTACCTCTATTGCGCTTCCGCAATTACCAACTCATTTTTATGACCAATTTACCGACCAATTTCCTATCAATTTACTGACAAATCACGTTTTTCTCCGCAATATGTCTGTTTTACTGACAAGTTTTCCAAAAAGTGGGGATGTCACCCCACCCACCCACCCCCCCCCCCCCCCGCACACTACACCCCTAATCCTATATTTTACAAGGGTTTAAAATGGTACCACAGCCAGTATCCCTCACTGTATGCAAGTCACATAATTTATGAAATATCACCAGCTCATTCACATCAAGTTATTTCATAATTCTGTAGATAAAAGCAATTGTTGGAGATTATGGTTTAGTAGTAATAACAAGACAGGGTTCTGACCCAGAAAAATTCATTTATGAATCAGATGTCCTTACAAAATACAAGGTGCAGTATAACAAAGATAAATGAATTGAAGAAAAGCATTTGGGGAAGAAAGAAAGGAGGGAAGAAAGGAAGGAAGGAAGGAAGGAAGGAAGGAAGGAAGGAAGGAAGGAAGGAAGGAAGGAAGGAAGAAAGAAAGAAAGAAAGAAAGAAAGAAAGAAAGAAAGAAAGAAAGAAAGAAAGAAAGAAAGAAAGAAAGAAAGAAAGAAAGAAAGAAAGAAAGAAAGGAGGGAGGGAGGAGGGAGGGAAGGAAAGGAAGGAAGGAAAAAAGAAAGAAGGGAGGGAGGGAGGGAGGGAAGGAAGGAAGGAGGGAGAGAAGGAAGGAAGGAAGGAAGGAAGGAAGGAAGGAAGGAAGGAAGGAAGGAAGGAAGGAAGGAAGGAAGGAAGAAAAAAAGAAAGAAAGGAGGGAGGGAGGGAGCGAGGAAGGGAGGGAAGGAGGGAAGGAAGGAAGGAAGGAAGGAAGGAAGGAAGGAAGGAAGGAAGGAAGAAAGAAAGAAAGAAAGAAAGAAAGAAAGAAAGAAAGAAAGAAAGAAAGAAAGAAAGAAAGAAAAGAAAGAAAGGAAGGAAGAAAGGAAGAAAGGAAGAAAGGAAGAAAGGAAGAGGAAGAAAGGAAAGAAAGAAAGAAAGAAAGAAAGAAAGAAAGAAAGAAAGAAAGAAAGAAAGAAAGAAAGAAAGAAAGAAAGAAAGAAAGAAAGAAAGAAAGAAAGAAAAAGGAAGGTACATTGTAGCTTTTTTTCTTTGTTATTACATCATGTTGATACCTTCAAACATTTTCTAGAATAACATTATTATTGTGAAAGAATGGATTTATAATGATATCAGTTCGACCAAAGTAAGGTAATTTATATAGTTAAAACTCTCTTGAAAATGGCCAGTTACAGATACATTCCTATATAAAGAACGAAGAAAACTGACTCAACTAATTAGATAACTATTAGATAATAATTATGTAGTTATTTTGTTTTATACAGGTGTGCCCTTAGGCGCAATGAAAGTGTCAAATACATTGTACCAGACCCTGTCATTGAGTACATTAAAAAGCATGGTTTATACAAGGTAATTTCATTTAACCCTTTATAGTCCATTGGCCACTTTAAGAATTTTATTCTGGCTAACGTCAGACGATTTTATTCAGCAAATGGGAAGGTCTTGGGCTATAAAAGGTTAAGCAACCATGTTGCACTATCTCCTTAAAGAAACATACAGATCTGTGGAAATTTTCTTTTTTCACTGACATGTCATTGCTTTCTTTAGGATTGAAAAAAAAAGATGTTTTCAATTTGAATTTCCACCTAGAGCTACCCAAAGTGGGCCTGATGATGAGTCTTTAGTGTTTATTCTGGCTAATGCCAGATGATTTTATTCAGTGCATGGAGAGGTCCAGGCCTCAAAGTGTTAATCAGACATTTAAATGAAGTCAGAATATGTGTAATGTTATTTAATGTTAGGCCTAACACCTGACCCACAGCATGCCATTAACAGAAAACTAAAAGTGTACATTCATTTACATTTTAAAAGACATTCATGTATTCCATCAACTACTGTACAGTGTATTGTAGTACCGGTCCAGTACTTTATTTATAATGCAGTACACATATAACAAAGCCTGTATACCTAAATTAAAATATATACATGTACAGTACAAAACAATAGCTCCAAGATTTCATTACAGGAGACAAAATACAAAGATTGCAGAAAAATTTGAGTACAACTCTCAAATATCAACATGTATTCCAATGTACATAATCACCCATGTAGGTACCGTAGAATCCTGAAAGTAGTGGCCTCCTTACATTTGGTTTTATCCACTGTTGGGGGCCACTATTTTCGGGTGGTAAAATATGTTAACATACTGTAGATAAGTAAATAAAGTATTTGCTGTATTACATCAAATGCATGATATACAGTAATTAAGTTTTTGGTTTGGTTTTCCCTTCTTCTTTCAAGCCATTTTATCATCATCAATCGTATTCACTATATCATACAGAAGCAAGCTCTTTTCAAAAGAGCCACTACCTTACAAGGGGATACTACTTACAAAAGGCAGCTACTTTTGGGGGGCTGGGGTGCTAACTTCGAAAATTTTTAAGACACCTCAAATTTACCACTACTTTCAGGATTCTACGGTATTGCATTTGGAAAAGGTTCCAGGCTGTACAATTAATTTACATTAAATTTATTTGATGTTTGATCAGCTCTGATATCAGATCTACCCTTGATACAGCCTGACAGCTACAGAATGTACCAGAATTAGAATTTCGAACAGACTGCAACAGCTCCGTAGACAACATACCTGTTCAGTCTGTTATATCAAACGGATACAGCACTGACCGTGTCAGGCTGATACAGTTTGACAGAATCTGTTCTGAACAGTCTGTTGTAGCTGCAGGTATGATACAGATATGATATCATAGGTGTATCATAGCTGATACTGCAACAGGCTGTATCAGGGATTGCTACATTTTTCTGAACAGATCTGACATCATTCTGCATCAGGTCTCACACAGAGTGTGCGTTTTTGCGTGTGTAAATCAATATATAAATAATTCATGCTGTATTTACAAGACTAACTAAATGTTATTGTGAGGTTACTATTCTAATTACAAACACAAGACAAATGTGAATCATGGTCTAAAGTAATATGCTTGCCTAGTTATTTTGGGCATGAAATTGCTAAGAAAAAAAGAACACTTTTTAAATGAGAAATTCCTCTTCCCATGGTAAATATTAATATACTTTGTGGTCTAAACCTGCTTTATAAATCTAAAAATCTGCCACAATTTATATAATATCTATAATTCAACATGCTGGTTACTGTATATGGGTATAAAACATGTTTTACTATACTGAAATATAAATTACTTGCCAACATTATAATATCGATACTTGTAAAAAAATGTAATGTATTGACAGTTGTGTACTCATACGAAGAATGATACATTTCTGTGAGTTGTCTATTGCTTTCATTGACCTTCTCTTCAAAAGGAACACAGGTCATAGAAAGTTGATGAAATATACTTTCACCATATACAGTGGGGCATAAATTGGGGTTCTCCATTGGAGATTATTTCCAGCTTTTCTATCTTATCAAGATCCTTGAAGAATGGTACTCTGCATCAGATGGGCTACCTGTATATTTCTGGGTGTAATAAATAAAAGAAAATCATTCTGGAGTTCAGAAAACCCCAGTGTAACTCCCAGATGACATATCTGAAGACTCCACAGATGACCTGCTTAACACTGTATCATCATGTGTATCATCCTGTGATATGGTACTTGTTAGTCTGTCATATGACACTGATCGTCCTGGTCTGTTGTTTATCTGCAGAGAAGCAGGGTCACTGCGTAGGAATATACTAAATGGATTGTCTGTATTTGTGGCACACCCAAAGTCTTCCAACATATCCTCAACACTTTTTTCTCCATATTTTCCCTCTAAAAAATCCTCAATTTCATCAATAGTCATTGGTGATTGCAAGAACAAATGAAGTCCACTGTATGATAAAAACTTGTTGATTTTCATGACACTGAAATAAAATTATATTATTGAAATTAGCAGGACTTTTAAAATATGACTATGGTGATTGTAGAGTACATGTACAACTCAATAATCCCACCACAGATTTCATTGGTAATGTATCAGTCAAATCCAAGCATGCCTATCTCCCCCTGGGCCAACCCTTGGCCATTTGACAATTTTTTTGAAAACTGGTGCTAATTCCTTGCAGTGGGGATGAAAAGCAGGTGAAAATGCTCTGTGGTGGGCCAAAAATCACTGGCAAATTCCCCACCCTGGGGAAATTTGTACTCTACTGTACCAAAACTCAGAATATCTATTCTGTGATAATATATATCTAATGCCCCACCCTTAGGCAAAGACTTGTTTTCAAATGCCTCACCCCTGGGAAGGTCCATTGTGTCAAATACCCAATGGTGTCCTGGGGGGAGGGGGGTGGGGTGTGATGGGCACATTTGGATTTGACTGATACTATAGACAATAGACCTTTTCGATAATTACGTCACGCTTCATGGAAACGAGGCTCCCAGGCCAAAGTTTCACAATTTTGCTTATCATAGTAATCCCGTCATATCTGTTTATGGAAGAAGATGGCTAATAACGTCCAAACTATATATGGTAGAAATACATCGTGTACGTATGTTGTTAGGCATTTCATAAGGTTTCATTTGATGTATATTTTAAGTTTCTGCGACGTGTGTAACTTTTTCAAATGTCCAAAATGTTCGCACCATTGCTCGTCAAGTAATAATAATGGATTCCCACAACTGTTGTAGAATTTCGGATATTGTTTTTAAAATACATAACGCACAACTTTGAAATATATGGAAAACAGAAGATACTGTAAAATGCTATTTGCGGTACAACTTTCAAGTTTCTAGGTTAAGAGAAAGTATTTTAAAACTGATGGGAAAACGTACTATTATCTTGGTCTGAGTTGTAAACAAAACAAACTTAACAATTCATCCATCAGACCAAGATAATAGTAGGTTTTCCCATTTTTAAAATACTTCCCCTTAAGCTAGGAACTTGAAAGTTCTACCACAAATAGCATTTTACAGTATCTTCTGTTTGATATACATTTCAAAGTTGTATGTTAAATATTTTAAAAACGCTATTCGAAATTCTACAACAGTTGTGAGACGTCCATATCATATTTATTACTTGACGAGCAATGGTGCGAACATTTTGGACATTTTAAAAAGTTACACACAACACAGAAACTTAAAATATACATCAAATGAAAGCTTATGAAATGCCTAACAACATACGTACACGATGGGTTTCTAGCATATATAGTTTCGACGTTATTAGCCATCTTCTTCCATAAACAGATATGACGGGATTACTATGATAATCAAAATTGTGAAACTTTGCCACTTTGGCCTGGGAGCCTCGTTTTCATGAAGCGTGACGTAATTATCGAAAAGGTCTATTGATAAAATAATATAAGCATAATATTTGTAGAATTACCTGTTCAAGAAATGTTGCAATCCTTGCTGCCTCACTGTAAGAAATGCTGGATGAAATCGTCCAATTACTTTCTTGGGAGGAAGCTCGGGAACACTCCCTCTAAAAATGTTACAAAAACACCTTACATCAGCTGGGTCAAGTAGCCAGTTATCCAAGTGAGAGTCAGGTAGTCTAGGTAATATTATAACTCAAACATTTAAAAGGTTGGTGTAATGGAAAAATACTTATGGTCTAACATTTTAAGTGAAGGCAAACTCAGAGCTTTGTTTGGGGGTATTTTAGCAGTACAGTACACTGAATTTTTAAAGTGCCTATCTCATGGTTGGGGACTTTGAATATTTGTAATCTTTAGATTGTTCTGAGAAAAATTGTAATATATCTTGTCAGATGAAAATTTCATCTTCATGGGCTTTTTCACTGTTAAAGGTTCCAGAAGTGATGTCATTTTGACATCAAAGCAGGAATATGTGTATATTAAACCCTATTTCAAAATCCCTGCTTTGACGTCACTTCTGGAACCTTTAACAGCGAAAAAGCCCATGAAGATGAAATTTTCGTCTGACAAGATATATTACACATCGTCTTAAAATGTTCCAAATATCCTAAATATGTAAAATCCCCAACCCTGAGATAGGCACTTTAAGTGAAGGCAAACTCAGAGCTTTGTTTGGGGGTATTTTAGCAGTACAGTACACTGAATTTTTAAAGTGCCTATCTCATGGTTGGGGACTTTGAATATTTGTAATCTTTAGATTGTTCTGAGAAAAATTGTAATATATCTTGTCAGATGAAAATTTCATCTTCATGGGCTTTTTCACTGTTAAAGGTTCCAGAAGTGATGTCATTTTGACGTCAAAGCAGGAATATGTGTATATTAAACCCTATTTCTAAATCCCGGCTTTGACATCACTTCCGGAACCTTTAACAGTGAAAAAGCCCATGAAGATGAAATTTTTGTCTGACAAGATATATTACAATTTTTCTCAGAACAATCTAAAGATTACAAATATTCAAAGTCCCCAACCATGAGATAGGCACTTTAACATTTTTGATTTCTATTTCTATACCATCAAAGTATTTATAGGTATGTAGAGGTTAATATCATAATTATTCAGTTGTTTCAAGAACACAGTAGCTTTCTTTCTAGCTATTTTGCAATTAACCATGCAGCATGACTGTGATCTTTGTTTCTTTGTTTCAAACTTGACATTCATTGGACCGAAACAAGGACCACTTGATCACGGTCTCAATGTATTCATTTTTATCAATTTTTTCAATTAAGGCTAGAAGGACGTATCGTAAAGCTCTGTTAGATGATTTATAGGTCTTTCCAGCCTTGTTAAACATTTTCACCATCCCCACTACAAGTGCTGAGAAGCAGGCCCACCAATCAGATAGATAGATAGATAGATAGATAGATAGATAGATAGATAGATAGATAGATAGATAGATAGATAGATAGATAGATAGACAGATAGACAGATAGACAGATAGACAGATAGACAGATAGATAGACAGATAGACAGATAGACAGATAGACAGATAGACAGATAGACAGATAGACAGATAGACAGATAGACAGATAGACAGATAGACAGATAGACAGATAGACAGATAGATAGATAGATAGATAGATAGATAGATAGATAGATAGATAGATAGATAGATAGATAGATAGATAGATAGATAGATAGATAGGGCTTTCACCAGGGTAACTTAGACTGGTCATGGTTAATTTATAGGCATGCAGCATTAGACATCAAATATTTCCTGTGTGAGCAATAAGTCCAACAATTATTGCCTAGGGTCCAACAATTATTTTCTTTGGGATCAAAACATAGAACACATGCAACTTGGGAAGTCTATTTTAGCCCACCTCTCAAATGCCCCTGGTTAGCGCACAGGACTGGCTTGATAGGTGTCCAACACATTGCCACTGGAATGTTAATATTCCATAAAAAATAAAGCAGATTTCTATATATTCGGAAATGCCACGACTTTATGTTACCTTGTTACTTGTACTGTATTAAAACTCGAAGTAGACTAGATAAATATCGTCTCGTTTCACTTTATTACACGTAACTTTCGAGAAGAAGGCCCGAGGGAGATGAAATGTAAACAAAGACTTACAGTAAAATGGCTTCCTATACTGTAAGTTACTTACTTGTCTAAACCGTTAACTTCAACACTAGCAAGCTGCTTTCGTAGCCAAAGAAACTCTGAATACCGTCGTCGAACAGTAGAGGTTCTCCTAGAGAAGGCGATTTTATTTGTCTAAAAAGACAAAACTCGAATAATTTAGACAGTACAATAATTCCCGATGTCGTCACGCTCACACATAAACCAAACAAGGTGTCGCTAAGAGAATTCTTTGCATTTCAATATCAAAGAACTGAGTTTCGCACTTAAAGCGATACCCCGTCGTCAGAAAGAGACAGTTTTTTCAATACGTTACTTCAGTTTACCTCAATATAGATTTCATAATCGGTGAACTTCCCTTTATCTTCATGTCTGTAAGTCCGTGGATACCGAACTTCAGCAAGAAGGTACTAAAGAATATTATATACAAAGACGTTAGTGTACGTCTTCCGAACTTGAAATGACCCGAGATACGTTGAATGTATAACAGTAAAGTTAAAGTGGACACACACGACCTCACCTCGGAGCCTGAATGAGTTCTATCCATCATCCTCCTGTCCTTGACTTTGAGTCGTTGTTGAACTTGAACATTCCCTCGGTGCGGAATATTTGGCGCCCTCGAAGAAGTTGTGGCCTTTACGGCCGAAACTTCTGCATTTAAATTTAGTATATCACACATGAAGTAGACGTTGACTGGTACAGTAAGATTAAGAAACAGATCTTCCTTGTTGGATACTTAGAAACAGAAAGGGAAATTTCCCTGAATAAAGGTACGTGGAAAATCGATCGCGAGGAGCTTTGATCAAACGACGTCAACAGTTCCAAGTACGGGACTTTGCGCGTGACTTCCTCGTTATCAACCTCGTACCCAGGCTCTTTTCAACCCGCCGCGCGGAGAAAAGAGTTTGGGACCATTCTGGTTTGGGACGAAAAGAGTTTGGGGAGCGAGTTTGGGACGGCGACCCTAACAACGGCTGCGAGGGGGGGTAGCGATGATTTAAAGCTTCTTGCCTGAAAGATTTTACCGTTTGACGAAATACTTCGATCTTGGATTCAAGAGTTCAGCGCTAAGTGGGTACAATGTATATGGCTATGATTTCTGATTTAACGAAAAATTATCTGCAACGTACATCACACCAAATAAATCGTAAAAATACAAACCGCTGAGATATTTTCCTCGGGGTTGTTTATCCAAATTAAAACTTCAGACTGCCGTCTGGGTAAATGTCGATGATCGTCGGTCCGAATGCTTCGAATTTCTCTCTGCTCTACACCTCGGTAATTTACGTATAGTACTCACATCAAAACAAGTTGTATATAAGAATAAGCATTATAGTCGAAATCTTGAGCAGCTAGAGAAGGAATACCTTAGGTGAATTTGAAATGGTGAATTATTTACCGTCGGCGATCTGCTTCTTTGCTTCGCTTCTCTGCGGCGCGAGTCTCTTCAACGTTATCCGTTTCTTGTGAACATAATCAGAAATCATATCGTACCCACTTAGCGCTGAACTCTTGAATCCAAGATCGAAGTATTTTCTCAAATGATATTTCTTTCAAACCGAAAGCTTCGAATCCTCTCTACCCCACCCCTGCCCAAACAAAATTTGTCACAACCAGATTTTGGTAGTCACGTGACCATGATATACCAGAGTCTTTTCTCCGCGCGGCGGGTTGAAAAGAGCCTGGGTACGAGGTTGCCTCGTGATTAGCGCACGCGAAATTTCCGCTCGTCACGAAACATGCTATTATGCCCCCCCCCTGGAGATGATTGCTCCTCTCTTCTCAAAAGGGGGGAGTCACTTTTCCCTCCTGCCTAATGTTACAAAATGCGTCATTGAAATATGCCTGATTGCAGGTTAGTTGAGGTCTATATTAATTTCCATACGCCAAATGGCACATCCTTCTTCCTCTCATGACGTATGTCAAGTCAACATGGCGGATTTGCAGAGGTGAAATCGAAAATTACGAATTAAAACGACGCAAAAATGGTAATGACCAGGTCAGAAGCGTTTAGGATCCTCGAAATAGGCTCAGGTAGGTATGAAGAGCTTGGAATATAAGAAAGTGGGAATATTTCGAGCGATTTTACCGTCTCATTGAGCCAATGGTAAATACATGACCAAGTCGGCAATAACCCTGCTGGTGTTGAAAATATATTTGCCACGACTATATAAATTGGAACTGGCCTTGGAAGTGTAGCTTTTAAAGGTTGTTTCAAACTAAAATTAGATCAGCAGCAATTTAAGGAAATTCTAAGAAATAGTTGTTGTTGATGCAAATTGGTAGAGCAGTTTGTTTTGATTTGCGTGGGATTATTGCTGGTGTTTTCCCTTTTTGGTGTATGACCTCTTCAACAAATGTATTCCCCTGGCTTGTTAGAGTGGCGTTTGATAGCGTATAGAAACCAAAAGTTTCACTCTAGACTCTAGACTTCATAAATCAAACCTCAGCAAATTCTGTTTCCAAGAAGTTCATTTATATAATGATGATGTAATGCTCTTAAAACTTATTTATGCTTGCTACATGTTCAGACATGTATATTATCATAATTGGGTTCATAGGAAAAGTCTCAAAAGTCAGATATATTTGTATGTATTCAAATCATGGTCAAATACTCGAGTTCAACATATGTCATAAAACACACTGTTTTCCCAAGATACCAGTAAATATGTGTTTTAGTTAGTTTCAGAAATTGCAGCTTGATGTTAGTAATAATTGTCAGTTGTTTGCTGTACAATACTCAGAAAAACTCTGATACTCAGAAAATACTCAGAAAAACTGTGTTAGTAATACTCAGAAAAACACTGAGCTCTAAGTGGAACTCGAACCCACAAGCTACCAGTAAATAAGTGTTTTGTTGTATATCAAAATGTTGTATTTCAGAAGGTTATGGGTTCGAGTCCCGCTTAGAGCTCAGAATTTTTCTGAGTATTATTAAACTAACACAGCTTGTACAGCAAACAACTGACAATTAAATATGTTTTGTTATATGTCAAGTGTCAAATGGCAACAAGAATGTTCAGCAAAACCTTCAGACATTGTTTTAAATGAAGGAAAACTGAAAAAAAGGCAAAACCAAGGCCAACAACGAGTGATCGAGGGGCCACAAAACACACTGTTTTCCCAAGCTACCAGTAAATAAGTGTTTTGTTGTATATCAAAATATTGTTGAGAAAAGCCTTCAGGCATTGTCTTAAATGAAGGAAAACTGAAAAGATAAACTCAACCTGACTATATACTTTCAGTTTTCATATTTTTCACCAGGGGAAAATAAAAGTAATGTTACCCTGGGTTACACAGGATAGAACATGACCTTTGAATCTTTCATTATTTATCTTTGATATGTTTTGTTTTTTAGGGGGTGGAACAGCTGAACAGGTCCGGGCAAGTTACAAAAGATTAGCATTGAAATGGCATCCAGATAAACACAATAACAGCGCTGAAGCAACAACGGTATGTCTTGATAATTATCAGTACTTCAGGAGCACTCACTGATAATTTCAAGAGAATCTGATGCGTAGTTTTTGCACTATCAACTCTCAAAATTTGCCGTGGATAGTTTGTTTTGGGGAAATTTGGGCTTTTTGGTAACAATGCCTTATGACGTATGCAGATGGATCATTAATAGTGAAATCTATTGTTCTTATGCGTAGTTGTCCATTTGCGTACATCATAAGCATTATTACCGATGTTGAATTGACAAATTTTGAAGTATTTTTATAAAATAAAAAGCCATGTTGTATAAAGAGTCTGGCACTAGCAAGTGTGTGATGTAAATGGAGGAATGATTTTACGATCCATTAAAGTAAACACACTTGAAAAGGGTCAATTATGTTAATACATGTACGATTGGAAACTTGTACAAGTTATCGTAAATCAGTTTTCTTATGATTTCAATTGTCCAGGTTCAAATTGTCCAGGTTCAAATCGTCCAGGTTCAACTGTTTACATCACAAACTTCCTAGTGCCAGACTCTTTATATAACACAGCTTTTTTATAATGCTGTACTTTGTTAAAAAATTTTGAAATCAACAAAAAGTACAGTTTGCTTCAATTTTTTATCATCATATTTGTATTCTCTATACTTTGGCACATATAACAAGCTGGAAAAATAAGTTGCCTAAAGCTACAGTTATACTTGTACACACTGATTTCTGTCATGACTGACTTTCAGAAATTTCAAGAAATCTCAGAAGCTTACAAAAGACTAACAAGTAACACAGATGATGACAATATAAAAATCACAATGGTAGGATTGTTAAAAATCATTGTTTTTGTTGTTGTTGTTGTTGCTGTTGTTGTTGTTGTTTATCACTGGGTTTTCTAAAGGATATTGGGATAGGATGTACTTAATTTAATATGGAAAATCATAATTAATTAATTTGTTTCATTTTAGGGGGATATGTTTGATTTATTTGCACATATATTCTTCACCAATGGAAGATGTAAGTAAAAACATTTTTATTAACAGATCTCTCTTTGGTCATACTGTTTTGATGTACAATGATACTCATTACTGTATTTCTAAATAATATATTATATATATATATGTATATATATATATATGTATATATATATGTATATATGTATATGTACAGGTATATGTATATGTATATGTATATGTATAATGTATATGTACATGTATATGTATATGTATATATATATATATATATATATATATATATATATATGTATATATGTATGTATGTATGTATGTATGTATGTATGTACATATATATATATATATATATATATATATATATATATATATATATGTATATATATATGTATATATATATATATATATATATATATATATATATATATGTATATATATTTAAAACACTCATTAATAATTCATGAAGAAAACACAAAAGAAATCATGACCATGAAGGAGGTTGTATATCTGTTACAAACCACACGTGGTTGTATCACATATAGAACCACTAGTGGTTGTATATCAGGTCACTATCTCTGCTCTAAAACGTTGAAATTGAGCTTTTTCTGAATTAATCTGAACAAATATTACTCATATTAACATCAAAGACTCGGCGTGTTTTAAGCTGTTTACAACATTCACGTCAGTGTTGTATCGAATATATAATCACTCGCCTTCGGCTCGTGATTGTATATTCGATACAACATGGCCGCTCATGTTGTAAACATTACATATATATATATATATATATATAGATACAGCAGGTGTAATATTTTTAAAATACATGTGTAACTCTTATGTGGTGAACATGTTGTATTAGGTAACCTATTTTGCGCCTAGGCTGTTTAAGGATTCTCATTTTGATGCAAAATCATCGAGTGTTACTGTTAGACAGAGTATATATAATATATAATTTAGAGGCTGTTTTGTCTGGCTCAGACAGCAATTGGTTAACCCATTCCTGCCTGAGCTTGCCAAAAATGACACTTTTTAAAATGTTTCTGACAAAGGGCCTTTGCTCGAAACATTAGACTCCTACATTCTCTGTTTTAGCAGTAAATCTAACCTTTACTATATTTCGATTGCCCTTTTAAAATGGTCCTGTCAAGACCAGACAATTTTACTCATCCAAGGGACAACTCTCAGAAATCCTGAAACTGTCAAAGTGTTCATTAAGAGAGAGATATGCTAATTAGATAGAGGGTGTACCAGTTTTCTTTGTCTTGATTTCTTTCAGATTATGCTACCACTCACGATCTACATTTTTCTGATGATGACGATGGGTATACGAGGTCGAGTGACTCGTCAGAAGAAGAAGTGCTGGCATATCGACCAAGGCAAGCTAGAAGCAAGTACTGTGACCTTTTCGCTACAAGAACAACAATACCTGTATCTGCTAGTAAGTCCTGCTAGAATTTCTTCTGTTGTCTTTGATATTTTGATCTAAAATGATGACGATCATTGACTATGTGAATAATTATATGAATGATGGTTACAATATAGTGATTGATAATAGGGTGAGGCGGTTTTTATAAAAAACCGAAAACTGCCCAAAAAAAACTGAAAAAACTGAGTGAACCGATTTTTTTAAAATGTGTTCGAAACCATAGTTTATAAAAAAACATGCATGACGCTACTCGCGCAAGATTTCAGTTTCAAAAACAATTGTATTGATTATAACATCCTAACTACAAATTACAAAGAAATATGCAGTACAGTGTATACTGTATAAGATAAATTTTACATTCAGGAGAATCGTCCGGTTTTTCGGCTTTCTTGAAGAAATGCCAAACAGCACTTTGGCTCATTTTGGCAGAGAAATGTTACCAGTAACCAACAGTTTCAGACAGCTTAACAAAGTATTCCAAGTTTCAACGAACGGTTACTTAAAAAGGCAAAGCTGAAAGAGCACGAGTCAAAAAATATATGCGATATAACATTGAAAGCGAAAATTGGTTAATTATTCATGTTACGCTCCAACTGTTTATGAGTCATACACCAATTTTACTTTAGACCTGTCTTGGCAGAGGTCCGCCTTCATTTGAGCCAATCAAAATTCATCTTCGTTTGATCCGCTTATGTGTTCAAGCTCGTGCGAATCTGAATCGAAGCCTTTCCGTAATTTCTGTTCTTATATCGGAGATCATGCCTGGCAATAAACGTATGGTATTTCGAAGATGCAAATCTCTTCAGTCGTTTTTCCGTCAATTACGTGTGTAAACGCAACAGAAATCCTTGTAAGTATGGTTCGATTTTATTGAAATACCGATTTTTCTTTTGATTTTTTCGGTTTTTTGGTTTTCCTCCAAAAGCAACATCGGTTAAATTGGTTTTCAAAAAACATCGGGTTTTTTCGGTTTATCGATTAACCGCCTCACCCTAATTGATAATGCTAATTATCTGAATGATGATGATTATTATATCAACGATGATAAAGTAGAAGAAAATAAGATTATGATGATGATGAACATGTGGCGATGGAAATAAGATGATGATGAAAATATGATGATGATGGTGGTGGTGATGATGATGATGGTGATGATGATAATGATGATGATGATGGTGGTAATGATGGTGATGCTGATGATGATGGGTGGTGATGATGATGACAATTAAAATATGAAGATGATAATAATATGATGATTAAAAGATGATGATGATGATGATGATGATGATGATGATGATGATATGACGATGATATGACGATGATTAAAATATGAAGATGATGATAAGATAATCATAATAATAAATAAACAAATTAAAAAAATACAGTAATTATACATATACTATACTAGATGTACAGTAAGATACCAGAAGGCTTATATTTGTTTTATTTTTTCAGCCAAAAATATCCATAAAAAGAATAATCATACTCCAGGAATATCAGAAGCAGTAAGTGATACTTAAATAATGGCTGGTAGTTCTAAAGTGTCAGAAAGTGGTTGACAATGTCATCCATTATTGCAATTGCATTTTAGGAAGCTATGAAAAATGCTGAAGAACTGATAAAAGAAGAAGAAAGGAATAAAAAGAAAGCAGAAAAGAAAAGAGCAAAGAAAAAAGTATACTAAAATATTTTCTTTATGGCTGAGAAATATTTTCTAGCTATTCAAGATTGTCGAATGACCACCAAACATTCTAATTTCTTAAATTTTAGAGGAATCGAGCAAAACGAAAACAGAGGGGAAAAGACAACAAGCCAGATGATGATCCGGTAAGTGATGGTAGAAGCAAGGTCTTTGGGAAGTTGGGAACACTGAATAGAGATAAACTGTGCTGTACAATGAGCTTGCAGAATTTTGGGAGTTGCCATCCTGTATCAGGATTTACAACTATCGGCAATGGTATCATCAACCTTTGCCATCATCATCATCATCATTATCATCATGACATCATCATCATATCATCATCATGTCATCATCATGACATCATCATCATCATGACATCATCATGACATCATCATCATCATGACATCATCATCATTATCATGACATCATCATCATGGCACCATTATCATGACATCATCATCATCATTATCATGACATCATCATCATGCCATCATCATCATCATCATGACATCATTATCATCATGACATCATTATCATCATGACATCATCATCATTATCATCATCATTATAACATCATCATGATGACATCATCACCATCATCATGACATTATCATCATCTTGACATTATGATCATGACATCATCATCATGACATCATCATCATCATCATCATGACATCATCATGATCATGACATCATCATCATCACGACATCATCATCATCATGACATCATCGTCATCATCATGACATCATCGTCATCATCATGACATCATCATCATGACATCATCATCATCATCGTGACATCATCATCATCATCATCATCATGACATCATCATCATCATCATCATCACCATCCATCGTATTTATAAAATAATGATAATATTTATAAAATAATGATATTTATGAAATTAATATTATTTATAAATATAATATTTATAAAACAGCATGGTTGAGTGATTAAACTCAAAAAATGGTGAACAAAAACATGTAGGACAAAGCCAACCAGGTCTAGTTTCCATTAAGTGTGATTATATACCAACATTGCAGTTAATCTTTTAAGGTCGACGGCAATTCAGAAGAAGAAGAGGATAAGGAGGACGAAGAAGCAAAGGCTAGAGAAGAACAGAAACAAAATAAAAAATCTACAAAAGAACAGAATTCAAAAAATAATACGACGACGAATAGCAAAAGCAGAGTACAAAAATCAGAAGATTCCGCAAGCGAACACGTATGTCAACTATTTTATGACAAGGTCTTGTTACAGTGTATGAGTGTAGTTTTTCATGCATGTAGTTTTTCTCGTAACGCTAACGACATTGACGTGATTGTTGCGGGACAAGTTGCGCAAACCATTGCAACGTGTAACGTGCTGAGCAATGGTCAAGATCGTTGTTGGACAAGTTGCGCAAACCATTGCAGTGTGTAACATGCTGTGCAAAGACCGAGATCGTTGCGAGACAAGTTGCATGAATCATTGCAGCCTGTAACATGCTGTGCAATGACCAAGATCATTGTGAGACAAGTTGCGCAAACCATTGCAGTGTGTAACATGCTGTGCAATGATCAAGATCATTGTGAGACAAGTTGCGCAAACCATTGCAGTGTGTAACATGCTATGCAATGGTCAAGATCATTGTGAGACAAGTTGCGCAAACCATTGCAATTTGCAGCGTGTATAACGTGCTGAACAATGGTCAAGATCGTTGTGAGACAAGTTGAGGGAACCATCGCAACTTGTAACGTGCTATGTAATGGTCAAGATCGTTGTTAGACAAGTTGCGCAAACCATTGCAACGTGTAACGTGCTGTGTAATGGTCAAGATCGTTGTTAGACAAGTTGCGCAAACCATTGCAACGTGTAACGTGCTGTGTAATGGTCAAGATCGTTGTGAGACAAGTTGCGCAAACCATTGCAACGTGTAACGTGCTGAGCAATGGTCAAGATCGTTGTGAGACAGGTTGCGCAAACCATTGCAACGTGTAACATGCTGTGTAATGGTCAAGATCGTTGTTAGACAAGTTGCGCGAACCATTGCAGCGTGCCAACGTGCTGTGTAATGACCAACTGCAATTACAAACTGCAATGGTTTGCGCAACTTGTCTCACAACGATCTTGACCATTTCACAGCATGGTAAGTGCAGCTTTTTTAGGAAGCATAGTATATGAAACTAAACGAGAAATTGTATGCGAACTTGCATATAAACATTATTGTGAAACGCTTGTCGGTCATGTTCGTCTGTTTTCAGGAGGAAGCTTCTTGGGACACCTCAAGTGCCTTCTTCGCAAACGCTTCCCGCCGTGGTCCTGTAAATAATCCGAATGAAATTAATCCTTCTGTGATGGGAGAAAGTAGCAATGTCTCTAATCCAACATCTGTACAAAACAATGAAAATAACTCACAAACAACCAGACTAGATAGACAAAAAGATGACGAAGAACTGGATCCTGTTGTAATACAAAGTCGACAAATGGCAGGTAAAAAACGTTCTAAATAATATGTGTAGCAAAGTTTTCGTTTGTTTTTTCCCGTTTGTGTTTGCTGTACAAGCTGTCGTAAGTTAAATTGGTTCTCTTATGAAAATATGGTTGGTTTTGCTAAAGATATTGTGATAGTTGGTAACTGTGCAAAGCTTTATTCCGAAATTCCCAAAAACAAAGTTGTATTTTACGTGGGAAGTTTGTATTTTGGAGCGCCGCCATTAAATTGGCCGTGTTTGAGAAGAATGGGTTGAGGAGAACTTATGACATCATAGACTCAACAAAAACAAAAGATCATTGTTGTTGTCAACAAAAGGGTCATTGTTGCTATAATGTCATGAGCTTCTTCGACTCATTCTTCTCAAGCTCAGCCACTTTAATGGCGGCGCTCTAATACAAACTTCACACGTAAAATACCACCTTTTCTTCAACGAATTTTGAAATGAAACTTTGCACGATTACCAACTACCAAAACATCTTTAGGATTATGCACAAAAAACATTGCCAACAATATTTTCATCAGAGGATCACTTTAAACTCAGAGAATCGCAACCTTCCGAATGCCAGCTGGACGCTCTCACCATTCAGCCACTGGAACTCATATGGTAGACTAGACCGAGGTTGTATTCGATATTTATATGGCTGGGAACTAGTCAAACCGTACGTGTGTCATTATACACTTAATGTCTGCTCCCGAGGGAAACAGTTAGTTTTGTTTTCCCGAGAGTCTTGATATTTCCCGACACGAAGTCGAGGGAAACATCGAGACTCGAGGGAAAACAAAACTAACTTTCCCAAGGGAGCAGACATTAAGTGTTTTGTTATATAGCTTGAGTTTCGCTGAATGATTTCGACGTTTATCAAGGGAAAGTACACAAAAGACAAACGCTAAGACTTACCAAAACATTTCTCCTGGCTCCGTAATTTCACTGCAGCCAAACAAATATAAGTCTCAGAACAAAAGAACAGCAATACATTTCTCCAGTAATCTTTACACATGCTTTGAAGACCTATAAATATTCTTTTTTTCGTACCAAACCAGCTTTTGTTTATAGGATGCCGTGAAGAGTTCAAAGTTCTAGCGGGCAACAATTGAAAACTTATTGACCAAGCAGGCAATAAGTTCTCAATTATTGCCCGCTCGGTAGACATTGAAATTTAGCTAAGGTCATGTGACCACAAACCAACCAATGACAGTCATCGTTGCACCCAGTGAAACTCTAGCTATATAACAATATACACTTGTTGACTGGCGCCGAGGGAAACATCGAGTTTTACGGACCCGAAGGCTTCAATGTCACCCGAGGGCTTTAGCCCAAGGGTGACATTGAAGCCTGAAGGAACCATAAAACTCGATGTTTCTCGAGGCAAAAGTCAACAAGAATTTTGTTATATACCAAAGACTTTTAAAATACAAAATACCAAAGTTGACTCGAAACTTGCAAAAGGCAAAAAGACTTACCAAAACACTTTCACTTTGACTTTGTCTTCGTAATTTCAATTGAACTAAACAAATACACCAGACTCGACAAGTACAAAGAACAGCTTTAAATTTATTCATGTTTTCTTCAGACCTTCTTTGAAGACATGTTAGATATTCTTTCCTTTGGAAAATGGACTATTTCGTAGCAAACAAGCTCGAAACAGCTCTTGTTTTCAAATGTTCCGAAATGTCCAAAGTTCTTGATCTGATGCAATAATCATTGTGTATTCACGTGAACAACGCATGATTAAAGCTGACATCAGAGGGAAACATTGCACTGTTTCCCTCTTCATTATTGACGTCGGAGGGAAACAGTGCAATGTTTCCCTCGGCAGAAAGAAACATATTGAGTTTGTTGAACAATACGTGACCATGATTTGACGCATTGTGTCAGTTTATTTTCAGTAAATGTTTTTCCAATGGCTCAATGGTGAGAACATCCTGCTGGCATTCGGAAGGTTGTGGGTTCGGAGCTCTGAGTTTTTCTCTGAGTTTAACTTACGACAGCTTGTACAACAAAAACATACGAAAAAACTTTACCAACTAGCTGACAACACTACTAAATGTAGAAAAACTCACAACAGCTTGGGCAATAAGAACTGAGAAAACTTTCCATTTTTTTATTTTTTAGTTCGTGGTAATAATTTAGCTAATGAGGGAAAATATAAAGAAGCTATAGGATATTTTACCAAAGCAATCTCTTTACACAACTGTGACTTCAGGTGAGCGAAGATCTATAACGAATACTAATGAACATGAATTTTATATAAAATTGTCATTCTTGAATGAATGAATGAATGAATGAATGGAATGAATGAATGAATGAATGAATGAATGAATGAATGAATGAATGAATGAATGAATGAATGAATGAATGAATGAATGAATGAATGAATGAATGAATGAATGAATGAATGAATGAATGCATGCATGCATGCATGCATGTGCATGAATGAATGAATGAATGAATGAATGAATGAATGAATGAATGAATGAATGAATGAATGAATGAATGAATGAATGAATGAATGAATGAATGAATGAATGAATGAATGAATGAATCAAAGCAAAAACAACCAGTAACTGAAAAACACTGCTGCTACAACCTGGAAATCTTTTCTGAGTAATTGAAGCTTGACGAACGTCCACCAAACGTCTGTTATATTACACAAAGCTCGTAAAAGTACCTCATGCTTGGTTGGTGGGTTGGTGGGTTGGATGGATGGTTGGTTGGTTGGTTGGTTGGTTGGTTGGTTGGTTGGTTGGCTGGTTGGATGGCTGGTTGGATGGTTGGTTGGTTGGTTGGTTGGTTGGTTGGTTGGTTGGTTGGTTGGTTGGTTGGTTGGTTGGTTGGTTCGTATAAAGAAACTCTAGTCCAAGCTCGAGAACGGGGTTACTCCCAGACGGTCACCTATCCAACTACTAACCCCGTCCAACTGGGCTTAACTACTGGTGAAATGCAGCGCCTTAACAACACACGCCACCCGTGCTCCCCAATGCACTACATGCATACGTACAACTTATCATATTACATGACCTGTAGACTTTAGCGTTCTTTTCTTTTCTATCTAAACAGATTTTTTGGTAACCGTTCTTACTGTTTCGATCGCCTGGGAGAGTATGCCAAAGCGCTGGAGGATGCCGAGGTTACCATAGCGTTAGCGCCTGTCTGGCCAAAGGGATATTTTAGAAAAGGAAGAGCTTTAGCTGGCCTAAAGGTTTGTTAAATTCATGTCTTCAAGACGACGTCAACTCACCAAAAGATGACTCTTTTGCTTAAGATTGACTTTAATACAGAGACTACAGTTATTTTAGCACTACTGGGGCCTGCTCGCAGCCCGAAATTTCTTCTAAACCCGTAATTTCTGGGTTCAGAAGAAATTTCGGGCTGCGAGCAGGCTAGCACTACTGGGGCATTTTGGAATTTATTACACTAGTTTCAAATATCAAATATAATAGTCAGGTGACTTTCTACCATCGTCGTCCTAACCTAGAGAGCTTAAGCAAATACAACGCGAACGTCAACGACAACGTCCTTAAAATTTTATAATTAAAATTTGAATAAAATGAATAATTTTGAGTCCCAAGAGTAATCCTAACGCCGTTGCCGTTCTACATACAACGTTATTCAGACCATTTACACGTCTTCAGGACGACGTTAGAGAGCTTAAGCATATTTGGCGTTTTTGAGACACGGACGGTGACTGGAAGAACAGGAATACAATACAGAACTACTGAACCGCGTATTCTTTGAAATGACTTTTTTACCCAAAACAAAGGCTATGAATAATCACATATCTAAACTGTTAGCTCATAAGCTTAATAATAAAAATACTGATCCTTTATTTTATATTGTAATGTGAAATTATCCCCCTCAAAATACAAGTTTCTGCTTTAAAAGTATGTCTCATTGTAGTTAAACAACGATGACAGGCCTCAACGTTCTAGAAGTTCCCGTCGTCTCAAGAACGTGAAAATGCTCTCAATGACGTCTTGTGTAGAACGACGACGGCGTTCACTTTGCTCTTGGGATCTTAAATTGCTCATTTTCATTGTTTTGAATGAAAAATGCTACTGAATTCAATCGCCGTCCATGGCTCTAAAACGCCTGTTGCTTAAGCTATCTAATAACTCGTGAAACGGCGCAACCTCCAGGTGATCTGACCGTGAGGGAAAGGCCTGGAACTAGCAACCTAATAGAAATCCATTTTGCTGTATTGAATAACTTATTTCTTTCATTTTCCTTTATCAAACTGGTTGAAACTTTGTATTTATGTTCAGTGTTGAAAATGATAAGTCTATGCTAAATTTGGGAACAAAATAAAGTATATTTCACGAGATATTAAATAGTTTAATTCGAAAAATGGATTTCTATTTGACAACTAGTCCCAGTCCTTTTCCGTGTTTTCAGATCACCTGGCTGTTATTGAGTCTGACTTTAAACTATGCGACAAAATCCTTTTAGA